>BQNB010013890.1:0-68259 GCA_026074375.1 Tanacetum coccineum
TCAAACACATAGACATATTTGAATGATAAAAAGATGAATTACTCAACTTCAAACCAACATGTGAGTATGTAAGTACAACAGGCATAAAAATCCCTAAAAATTGTCTATAGTAGCAGCACTATGACTCTCCCAAGTTCCACACACGAATTATGAAAATAAAAAGTTTGTATATATAGGTAATCACTTATGACGATGTCACTAGGGTTTTGTGACGCCGTCACTCCGTCGAACTTGATTGAGGGTTTCTTGCACGAACTGGATCTTGACGCCGTCAGGATTACTTGTGACGTAGTCACATTGGAATTGTGACACCGTCCTGAACTTTTGGTGACGCCATCATGAACTTTTGGTGACACCATCTACATAACCTGAACTGTCAGAAAACATCTTCAAAAATTATCTTTATAGGCACTTTTGGTGACCACATCAGGATGGTGGTCGCGAAGCCAAAAAGTTATGTTTTTGCCTTGTTTCTTCTCAAATCGAGCCCAAGTTACGTGTATTCCCTCCAAGTTCTTCTCAAATGCTAATTACATAAAAAGAAAGGATTTAGTGCAATAATAGAGCATATTTGCATAAATTTGAGGATTAAATAACCTAGAAAGAGTATATAAAATGGCACTTCATCAGCCCATAAGGAATTGCATTAATTTTAATTGCTTATTATGATCTAACAGTTCAGCCCTAGCTTCACAAGCACAGTCTGGGAGTTTGGTTAAAATATCAAACTCCCTCCATAAAGAATTCAGTTTAGGATAGTATTAAGACATATGTAATCTACCTTGTTTAAAACAATTAATATTTTATAGCAGATTAAACACAATAGAACCATCTACCCTATCTAAGTATCTTTTAACTCATTCCACACAAAAGAAGCATTATCAGAGAAAACATGACCAAGCATAACAATATTACATCTATTCCATTGTTCAGTTAACTAGTTACTAGCAACATAATCAGACCTCACACATTTCTACTAACAAACCCCATTTTTTTTAAAAGCAGAATATATTAACCAAAAATTGAAACACCTCATGAGATAAACCCCCAAGAAGAGAATAAAAGAAACACCATAAGCCCACTCGAGAGACCTAACCACAGAAGCACAAAGCACACAACCAACAAACTAGAAAGCTATCTAACACATGATATATGTGAACAAGCAATATGCGGGACAAGACTCGAGACATAAATCAAACAAAGGAAAATTAGAACTTCCAAACAAGATCAAAGGAGCCTGCCATACTTAGCCAAACACCCCCACAAGGAATAACCCACATCAACCATTATGACTTGGAGAACTAGCGCAACTTTGAGGTATCTCTAACCATTTTTCCCATCGAAAATTACATTTCTTAGACCATCTATTGATCCACTCAAATGCCTTCAATTGGATGTCTTGAAATACTCTCAAGCTACTATCCATTTTACCTCTAAATACCTTGTTGTTTCTGTTTTTCCATATAAGCTATGCACTCACCAAAACAGTAGCTTGCCACAACAACCTAGTATCCTTGTTTATCGTCGGCCCGCCGTTATGACGCAAGAGATCTTTTATGGTAAATGCATTAACTAGTCCTATTTCTCACCACACAAACAGCCTATCTCACATACCTTATGCTTTTTCATACAATGCCAAAGCATGGTCGACAGACTCCACAACTTTTTCACAACAAGGACAAAGTAATAAGTCAAGATCTATACCTTTTTAATCAAGCTCCACAAGTACCGGGATCCTACCAATTGTAGCTCTCCAAGCAAACACATTAACTTTTCTAGGAACAATATTATTCCATGATGTTTTATAAGTGTCTGCAGGTACAACCCCTACAACTTGATGTTCCTCGATCCATTAGGACAAAGCTTTAACCGAGAATGCGCCATTTACATCCAACTTCCACCACCACACATCCTTCACATTATGATCTAGAACCACATTTAACACTAAATCTATAAGCTTATTTTTTTTTTTTAAATAAAAAAAAAAAAACTCCCCTTTAGTTAGCCACCCCTTAGTTTAGTTTGAATAGCCATAAGAGGTTCATTAACAACAAGCCATTGTAGGAGGATTACTCTGATAAAAAGAATTAATCAAAATAGCCATAGAAACATATAGTAAACAAGAATCAGAAAACACATAAAGAAAACAATAAAAGCAAAAAAAATAGATTACAACCAAACAACCATGATGATAACCATCTAAATAGACAAGCAAACAATCTAACAAACTAACAGAAACAATAACAGAAATTGGTAACACCTCAAATATCTGATAGCCATAAACAAACTTCGCCAACAACTTCCTAAGACTGCCCAAGAACCTATCCTTCAGCAATCTAGATTCAACAAAAGACAAAAAAAACTAAAAAGCACTCACACCCAAGAGCCACAAGTACCTAGTTGAGTGAATTAGGAATGGCGAGAGCAGGTATCCTTGCCACTTTATACTGGTAGGTCAAGATGTTAACCAATTTGTTTACATCCACTCAACTAAGATACTATATTTCTTAACAAAGAGAAATCAACTTACAATGCAATATACCAGAAGCAGCGGAAGAATCAACAACCACTCTAGACTTAATTAGTCTAAAGTAATTGTAACCAAGAATGAACTCGGATATTATTGATCCCTTCTGAACAGATCTTACTTAGCTTGCTGAATCTTAGTTGTGTTAGATAGATCCAAAACAACTATAGTAGAAACTAAGATTGAGAATATCACAAACTATGTGGAATCTAGTTTGCAATACTAAGAAGAACAATGAAACAGTAAAAAACAAGATTTTTCTAAACTTTCAGCCTCAATATATAATGATCACTCTAAATAGTGATAGGGTTACAAAATAACCTTGAAGCTATAAACAACTAACTATGAGATATGAATTCTAGTCATCTCTCTAACTATGCCGTAGGGTTTCTTTTATACACCAAGAAACCCTAATAGGCTTACAAAATGCCTATACTAATCAATGCATATCTATTCCTAATATATCTTATGCATATCACATTAGCAGTACTAACTATTTATACTAACCGTACTAACTATATAACTAACAGTACTAATAAACTGACAGTACTAATACTTTGTACTGGCAATACTAACTATTACATTGATAGTACTAATGACTTAGACTATTTTTTCTAATCTTCAGCAGCAACACAAACTTGAACCAGCAACATTAAGTTGTAGAAGCCTCTAATTCCCAACAATCCTCCCCTAAACTTGATATTCATCTTGTTAATCATCAAGTTTCTTCATTACCAGCATCTTGATCACTAGGAGGATGTATCCAAACACTCTTCTACTTCTGAAGTTGTGATCTTGTAAATCTGAGAAGCTCAAATGCCGTTTCACTTTCATGATCAACTTCTAGTCTTCTATTTAACATCCTTGAAAGCATTTCTTGTGTAAGAGGATATGTATTTTCTACCATCATGTGAATAGCAATTCCAGTATCCATCAATAATGCATGAACTCCACATGAGTCAAATAATCTCTAGCTTATCAAGTTGTAGTTCTGTTGATTCCTCCAGATTTCATCTTCTTTACAAGGCTCAAATAAAGTCTTCAGATCTCCCCAAAGCAACAAGTCATATCCCTTTAGGCTTGTTGTCTCATACCTTTCTTTTACCAGCATGTATAGATCTACCACATCTTGTCTGTCAAAGTCATCAAGCATTCCACTGAATATCTTGTAATTCTTAGAACTTTCATTAGCTTTGATGATTTGATAATACATTATGTTTTCTATCAGAATGTGTGTCTTCCAGTCAACTATTGGATATTTGGTGGCCAATGATTCAAAATCCATAGCAATATCATCTACTGGAACTATATCTAAACAAGCTCTAAGCTCCTCTTTTTTAGCATCATCATCCTCTAGTTTCTGTTTCTTGGCACTCTCTTCATTATGATCTGCTCTTGGTCTCTTCTTACTACTTTTTGCTTACTTTTCACTGTCTTTAACCATTTCAAAATCCATAGGAACAAAGTCATTGATCCACTTCTGCTTCCTTTCATATAGCTTCTGAATTTCTTCAAAGCTCTTGCTCTTCAGCTGATTGTGAGTGTACTTTCCCATGTGTTTCAGATAAGTTACCATCTTGTTTCTAAGTTGAGCTCTGGTTGGTGGCTTGTTTCTAACTTGTTCAGCTCTCTGTGCAGCAAAGAACCTCTTCCTTTCTGCAATCAAATCAACCAACATTCTAGCTTGCTCATCAACAGTGAATTGTTCTCTTTCTTCTTGTTAAAGTCTTTCTGCTAGTAATACATCTACATCCATCCTTGATTGAACATCTTCCATTTGTTCAATCAATGCAGCATCCTTGGCCTCTTGTTCTGTAGCTCTTTCCCTAGAAATTCTTTGCTCTCTCTCAAACTATGCTTGTTCTTCTTCAAACAACCTTTGAGATATCTCTGCATCCATTTGAATCTAAGCCTTTATTGGGTTCTTTGAAGTAGGTTCCGGCTCTACCATCTTGCCTTTACCTTTCTCTTGGCTTTGTACTATTGGTACTGGTGTTGCTCTCCTTGGTTCTTCTTCAACATTACAAATTACTACTGAGGTTGTTCTTGGTCTTGTGCTCCTAATAGCCACAAGTATATCAGCAATAGTTGTCATTTCATCTTCAAAAATATCCCTAGCAGTACTTGTAGAAGGACCAACAGCACTAACATTTGAATATCTAGCAGTACTAACATCAAGAATAACACTAGCAGCATTAACTGCATCACCAACAGTAGAAACTAGTTCAGCAACATTAACATCCTTTTCAGCAGCAGTAGTGTCATCAAAAACTTCAGTTCCACCACTTTCTTTGTCGGATAGATTGAGCTCCTCTGTTTTGTTACTATCATTCCTCTCCTGTTTGGATACATTCTCCTTATCCAAAGTCTTTTTCCTGGAGGTACCAATCTTGAAGAGCTTCATCCCTAGAGTTCTTGCCCTTAGCGCATTTTCCAATCTTTTGACTCTCTTTTGCAGCTTTTTGATCACCAAGTCTTGAGCAGTCTTTGAATGTTCCAAGGCAAGAACCCTGTTTGACAATTGGGTACAAATTTTCATCAATTCATTAAGGTCAGTTCTACCCTCATCACTTCCAGGTGTGTGACCTCCTGAGAGAGGTGAATCATGGGGTGATGGTGGTACATTATCCGTCAATTCTTGATGTTCAATCCTTTCCTCATCACTTCTGGGTGTGTTAACTCCTGGGAGAGGTGAATCATAGGAATGTTTAGATGCCCTCTCAGACCTAGTCTGAGCAATGGCACCCCCCATGGCTTCTTAGCACCTGGGTCTGCCACCTGAACCAATTTCTTGAGAAAGAGGATCATTAGACATTGTCGTAGATCGGGTCTTAGGTATGTTACCACTAGCCTGTACTGCATCTAAGCTAGCAGCAGTAGTGGTAGCCCTCACCACTCTATCATCCCACTCCTTAAAGACAGCCTCATCTGCTACATTTGTTATAGGCATACTAGTCTGAGGTAACTAAGTGTCCTCTTGTAAGGCTTGCCTAGGTGATTGAGTATTTTAGGGTGATGATGATTCAGTAACAGGGATTTGTTCTTCAATTATGGGTTGAGTAGTAAAAGGTGCTGGTTGAGGTTCAGTGGATTGTCCTGAACCTTCACCCTCTACTACTGGTGATGCCAACATTGATGCAAACAATGGAGTAATTCTTCCTGAAAAATCTTTTCCTTTTCTTTTCATGTTAGTGAAAACCTTTTTAGTATGCACAGGTGTAACATAAACATCATTGAAAGGTTCTGCAATATCAATTTGATTATTCAAAAACAGTTGTAAAAACCTTGGATACATTAAAAATTTCTTATAAGTAGGATCCAAGTTCCTTAACATACCATCAAAAATTAATTTAGAAAAGTTAAATTTTTGACCCTTAGCTAAACAAATAACTGCTGATGCTAAATTTGTTGAAAATTCATTCCAAGCAGTTGTTTTTGAAGTCAAGCAATGTAGAATGGTATGTATAAGGTACTTCCATTGAGGGGAAAAGAAAGCTTTTTGAAAAGTAAGTTTAGTAGAAACTCTTTCATATCCCATCAATGCAAGGTTTTCAAAAATTTCATCATTTGATAAACAAGTAATACCATCCTCATCATTAAAGTGAAGATCACTCCTCACTGATGACTCTGATATTACCATTGTCTTGCCATCAACTGTGGCATGTATTTGCTTCACATCATTGACTGTTTTGGACTTAGCAGCAGTCCAAAACTGCTTAATATAAGAAGCATAGATAGTAGGACTTACAATTAAGGCATAATGAATAGAGCTAGCAGTAAGAAAGTCCACTATCTGATGAAACTCAGCATTCCCATCAGTTATTTTCAAGCAGGCCACCATGTTATGTTGGTCAACGAATTGTAAATCAGCCATGGATGATTAATTTAGATGAACGACGATGAGTGTGATTGGGGTTTATAATTGAGAGCGTATTAGAGATATTAGGTGAAGTTATTGTGTGTTTGAGAACGATTTTATAGAGTTAATAGGAAACCTACTAGAGAAGAAACCATTATATTTACATGAAACCCCCTCAGCAGTATTATCCCCAACGGTAACAAGCAGCACTAACTTTGTCTCAGCAGTACTAACTTTTGCCTAGCAGTACTAACTTTGGCTCAGCAATACTAACTTTTGCCTAGCAGCACCAAATCCTGCCTAGCAACATTAACCTTACAGCTACCAGTTTTAACTCCAAAATCATCACTAATACCATCTCCAAACCATATCAATCATCTTCAGAGATTAAGTAAGTCAATGCTAGCAAGCAAAAAGTTAAACCTGCTAACATCAAATGCCTTTGTGAGTAGATCAACAACATTGTGATTTGTATGTATCTTAATTACTTGAATGAGCCTCTTCTCATAAGAATCTCTAATGAAATGGTGCCTTATTTCAATGTGCTTGTTTTTTGAGTAAAATACTAGATTTTTCACTATACAAATTATGCTTTCATTGTCAATGTATATCTTGGTGTTCATGAAATTGAATCCATAGTCAAGTATCTGATTTTGGATCCATAACACCTGTCCATAATAATTAGCAGCAGCAACATACTCTGCTTCAGTTGTTGAGTTGGCAATAACTGTTTGCTTCTTACATTGCCATGAAATCAGTCTCTTGCCAAGAAATTGACAACCTCCTGTTGTGAATTTCCTGTCAAGACTAGCTCTAGCATAATCACTATCTAAAAAAGCTTCCAAGTCAAATGGTGAATCACAAGGATACCAAAGGCCTAATTTGGGTTGACCTTTCAAGTATCTAAAGATCCTCTTCATAGCATGAAGATGTGAGATTTTAGGTGTAACTTGGAACCTAGCCCAAGCACAAACAGCAAACATTATGTCAGGCCTAGAAGCTATTAAGTACATCAATGATCCAATCATTGATCTGTATAAGTAAACATCCACATCCTCAGCTTCTGTATCCTTGAGCAATGCCTTGTTAGTCTCTATTGGAGTGCTTGCTGTTTTGACTGAAGAGAAATCAAATTTCTTTAATATATCTGCCACATACTTGTCTTGGCTGATGAAGATTCCATCATCTTTCTGCATGACCTGCAACCCTAAGAAGAAAGTAAGCTCCCCTATAGAACTTATTTGGAACTTCTTGTGCATTAAACCTTCAAACTCTGTACATAAAGACTTCTTAGTAGACCCAAAGATGATGTCATCTACATACACCTGCACTAACAGGATATTACATTTGTCCTTCTTGATAAACAAAGTCTTATCTGTGATCCCTCTTCTAAATCTATTTTCTAATAAGAAGGTAGATAAAGTCTCATACCATGCTTTAGGAGCTTGATAGAGACCATATAAGGCCTTTTCTACCTTGTAAACCTTGTTAGGAAACTGTGGATCTTCAAAACTAGGAGGTTGGCACACATACACCTCCTCTTCTATTGTGCCATACAGAAAGGCACTCTTCACATCCATATGATACACAGTAAACCCCATAAATGATGCATAGGCAAAAAATAACCTGATTGCTTCAATCCTAGCAACATGAGCAAAAACCTCATCATAATCAATTCCTTCTTCTTGGGTGTGACCTTGTGTAACCAGTCTTGCCTTGTTTCTAACTACTATCCCTCTCTCATCTTTCTTGTTTCTATAGACCCATTTTGTTCTAATGGCATGCTTGCCTTTGGGTAAATCAACCAATCTCCAAACCTTCTACAATTCAAACTATAGCAACTCATCTTGCATTGCCTCTATCCAGCTTGGATCTGTTAAAGCTTGATTCACCTTCTTGGGTTCTACTTGTGAGAGAAAACATGCAAATAAGCAGTTTTGATAATCCTTGTGATTAGTTCTCCTCTGATTTTTGATGTAACTGACCATAGCATGTTCTTGAGAAGTCTTGGTCATTCTTCTAGTTTGGATTGCTGAAAGTGGGTCCTCTATGATTTTATCTTTAGGATGATCCTTGTGAATCCTAGTTGTAGGAATAGGACTGACAACTGTGGTAAGTTCCAAATTGTTAAAGTCAGCCACTGTACCCTCAACTTCATCATCATATGCACCACTAAAAATTCTAGTAACCTGAAGATCAACAGTATCCTCTAAATCAGGCATTAAAGGATCAGTAGGAAGATCAGCATTGGGAAGAGTAGCAGCATTAACAGGGATTGATCCACCAAGATTAACATAAGAGGATCCAGCAGCACTAACAGGAGTGAACACCCTGTAGGTACTGTTTTCATTAGCATCCTTGTCTTGTCCAAACACACTTTCAAACTCATTCCTTTAGGCTCTTTCTATTCCTGGATCTACAGTAGTAAAAGTAGAACTAACATCATTAACTGATGAACTAACAATATTAAGTCTGTTAGTGTTGTTAGTGTCAGCAGCCTCCCTTTCACCAAACACTCTTTTAGATTCTTGTACAAATTGTTTTCTAAGAGGCTCTTCTTGATCTTTAACATCCTTCTCTTGACCATATTTGTCACCTTCTTTTGCTGGATCCTGAACTCCATTCTTCTTTCCAGCATCATCAACTACCTCTTCTTCTGAACTCTTTGAACCTTGAGAATCATAAGTCAAAAATGGTAGTAGTACATATTATGGACCAGGAACTATCTTCTTTCCAGCTTGTCCTGCATTAATATTTGCTTTGGTACCTGCATTACCATTAGTTTGATTCCTTGCAAAAACTGGTTGATAATTCATAGACATGGTTAGAGTATCAATATCAAGCATCCAGTTAGGTCAGTTCCTGTAACATTTGGTTTGTTTTCATGAAAATTTATGTGTAGGTTCTCCTCTACAAATCTGGTTCTAGTGTTAAATACTCTAAAAGCTTTACTATTGATAGAGTATCTTACAAAGAATCCATCATTAGACTTTCCATCAAACTTACCTAGGTGATCTAAGGTATTTAGGATTGTAACAGGACACCCAAATGGTTTCATGAAGTTTAAGGCAGGTTTTCTACCTAGAAAAAGTTCATAAGGGGTCTTGTTGTGAAGCTTGATAACTAACACCCTATTTTAGACATAGCAAGCAGTATTAACTGCTTCAGCCTAAAAGGTAGTTGGCAATTTGGAATCTGCTAACATAGTCCTAGATGCCTCTATTAGTGTCCTATTTTTCCTCTCAGCAACACCATTTTGCTGAGGAGTCCTAGCAACACTAAATTCCCTCCTAATACCTTTCATTTCACAGAACTCATTCATAATCTTATTCTTGAATTCAGTTCTATTATCACATTTGATTGTTTTAACCTTATTATCTATTTGGTTTTCTATGCCAGCAATGAAGTTCTTAAGGATCTTAGGAGTCACATCCTTAGTGGCCAAAAAGAAAACCCAACTGAATATACTAAAGTCATCAATGACAACTAGGCAATAAGTCTTTTTATTTATACTCCTCACAGAAACTGGGCCAAATAAATACATGTGTAATAATTGTAAAGGTTTGCAAATAAAGCTCACAGTTTTGATCTTACAGGAGGCTTTGTGTTGCTTTCCCTTCTGACAACCAACACATGAATGGTCATTTTCAAAAAGCTTTAAAAGCAAACCTCTCACAAGATTTCCCCTCACAAGTTTGTTCATAGTTTTAAAATTTATATGACCAAGCCTTCTATGTCATAAATTAGACTCATCTAAAGTTGCCTTTGCAAATAAACAAGTTAGACCTCCTAATGGAACAACATTCCTTAAATCAAAACTGTACATGTTGTTGTATCTAGGAACCTTAAGCAAGACTTAACTTTCATCAAGAAGCTTAAAGTCAAGAGAAAGAATAACACACTCAGTGTCAGTGAAAAGAACATTGTTTTTCTTGTCACGCATTTGTGAGACAGAGAAAAGGTTAAACTTAAGTTCCTTTACAAAGTATACATCTTCAAAGTCTAATTTCCCAGTCCTAATTTTACTTTTCCCAGTAATTTTACCTCCTTTAGGACTTCCTCCAAATGCAACAAATCCACCATTAATTTCTTGATGATCTGAGAGGTAGAACTTGTTCCCAGTCATATGTCTGGAGCATCCACTGTTAAAAATTCCTTGATCATGTAAAGCATATTATGGATTACCCTGCACTCAAAATAGCAGAATTAGTTTCTCTTGAGGACTCAAGCCATTACTGACTTGAGTCTACCTTATGGATCAACATAGTTAAATCTTTTAGTAGTGTATGATCCACTATCTTTGGAGATATGGTCTATTAAATTTCTTTTTGGTCTCTAAATCCAGCATGCTAAGGACTTAACACCATTATCCCTATTTCCCTTAGTAGTTCTAACTACTGCTTTTTGCTCAGCAGTAGTTATATTATTAACCCTAGCAGTATTATTTCTTTTATTAAAATTATTGGTTTTAGCTGCTGACTTTTGGTTAAAAGGCCTTCTTACTAGTGAATGTGCTTTAAAATAAGAATATGTTGTTTGTAATGCATCATTCACATTTAGTCTAGGTGCAGCAGTATTAACACGCCTGGCAGCACTAACTAATACTACTACTCTATTAGAGCTTTGCTTAGCAGCATTAACTGGTACTTGTCCAAACTTTGTTAAAACTGCAGCTGGAACAAAATTTCTTTTAGGATGTGGGTGAGTCAATTTATTTTGGTGGTTCACTCTTTGAGCATTGTTCTATACTGGTCTAATTTCCCTTGGACCAGTAATCTTTCTCTTATTATTCAACACTGATTTTTCCATCATTTTATTTTCATAAAAATCACAGTCTTTGATTAAATGGTTGAAACTCTCATTTAGAAAACAAGCTTTCTTTTTAATATCAAAACTATCCCATAGTTTTTGTGTCATCAAACCATTCCAATTTCTTTTGTTACTCCTAGGACTCTGACTGAAATTCCTAGGTTTTTGAACAGTTGTATTCTTATCATTAACAAACTCAATCTTTTCAAAGCTAGGTTTGACTGTTTTATTTACTTCTTTAGGCTTAAATACATTTTCATCTTTACTATCTGATTCCCATTCCTCAATAAGAGGAGCACTAGACCTAACAGTTTTAGGTTCTTGCAAACTATCCTTACTAGATTTAGATGCGTTTGTTTCAATGCTACGCACACTAGTAATAGTTTCACTCACTGTAGATCTAAAGACAGAATCATCGAACCCAACACAGGATAAGTCAGCTCTTGGAGGCATGAAGTTCCCTGTGTAGGGAAGGGAAACTGCATGATATCCCTCACCCTTTTTAAACCTATCAATTACCTGATTATCATCCCTATCACTTTCAAACACACTCTCAAACACATTATCAAGCACTTCACCCTGATTCACATGACTATCGTAACCAAGACCAGTCTTGTCTTTAACACTTATTTGACTATTCATCAATTTAGTTAGGTTCTTAAAAGATGTTTCAAATGTTCTAGTTTAAGTTTCAAATCATCTTTTTCTTTTAAAGCATTTTCTAACTGATTTTTAAGCTCTTTTATAGAAATATCTTTTACTTGGACATCATATTTTAAAAATGCAATATATTCTTCATAAACAGCTTCATTGTTTTCATGAACAACTATCCTGGCTTCTAATGATTCTAATCCCATTTGATAACCTATTATTTCTAGATTAGATTTATTAAGAGCTTCACGCTGTTGATCATACTATTTTTGAAGAGCTTTATATGATTTTAAACAATCTTTAGAGCAAGTATGGTTATAAAAGTTACTGTTCATCTCAGACATGATTATTTTGAAAACATCCTTAATTATATAGAACTTCTAATTACGAAGACTAAGGCTCGAATGAATCACTAAAAACAGAGTTAAAACGAATAAAATACGACATTTACGAGTTTACGAACGTTAATTTTATAAAAAAACATAATTTTATAAAGTATATGAACAGTAAGAATCACTGGTGCAGCATAATGTGAACAAATATAAAATAGTAGATATATTTGATAACTCATCTCATACGAAAGTGGACGTAAGAAACATACAAACGTGCATTACAAACGTTGAAACAGATGCAGCGTTTTTTACTGAGGAAGAAAGGGGGGGGATAAAAAAAAAAACATTATAAACGTTTTAACTTTATAATACGTCTTCACAACATGATTAGATAGTATGTACCTATACATTAGACTGGAACCCGAGTCCTTTGCGTGTATGCGAGATGCTTCAGATTAACATTGACTGGCCGCTGGTAAGCAAAAGCCTGTTCAGTCAAGTCTGAGAAATTGTATAAAAAGCCCTCACCAGTTAGAGTTGTTTTTGTTTTGACTGTTACAAATCTTTTAATTTTTTTCTTATCGTAAACTTTCATTCAATTAAGCTTTAAATTTTTTGGATTCCTAAATTATTGCATGTATATTTACACTTGTATGATCATTATGTACACATTTGTCGTCATATACAAAGGAGAAGTGAGTAAAAAGACAAATGCGAGGCGTGTGCGTAAAAAAAATATGAGTTCATCAAACTTCCTCTGTTTTTCACACATTAGGAATTTTTTTCTCTTTTGCGCCTATTCCTATTAAAACGTCCATTTACAATATATCTTTTGAGATCTTAACCCATCCCGTTATATTGAAACAAAGCTTTTACAAAATAAACACAAACACTAAAGTTACAGAACAAAGCTTTTATAAACACAAACACAAATTTACAAAGCTTTTATAAACACAAAGTATTTAATTTAATAACCCAGAAAGTATTTTGTTTACAAACAAAGTACTTTGTAACTTTGTGACACAAAACTTTGTTTAACTTTGTGATAAAACTCATACACACTTTATGTAAATAGTTTGTAACTTTTTGTAAATACTTTGTAACTTTGTGACACGACAGACACTTTTTAAACTTTGTCACAAAGAAAGAGTAACACAAAGTATTTCAAATACTCTGTCACAAAGTTTGTATCAAAAGTTTAAAAAGTATTTGACAATAACCACCATAAAACGAACAATAACCACCATACCCATCTTGTGGCCAATACCTTCCAATCTTTCAATCTTGAACAATCGTTGTTCTTGGTTTTTGTTTCGTTTAGATTATAGAAAAACAAAAAAGGTTTATTTCTTGGTAGATCCCGCCATTAAAAAGTTCGAGCCGAAACCAACGAATAAACAAACCACCACCAAAACCACTACTGGGGACAGATTTACGAGGAAAAAAAATATAAACGTATAAGAAACTTAGATCTAACAAAAATGCATGAGTCGGACTTAACATTAAAAAGAAGATACATTAGAAAAAGGGCTTTTATTGACACAAATTTTAATGACGCGTAAAAAAAGTGTAAGTGAGAGTATATTTTTACTTCACTTTTCAAAAAAAGTGTAATCAAAATTCTAGTTTTGCCCAAAGTTAATTTTGTTAATTTTTGAGAAGTGTAAGCAAAAATCTCATCCAAAAGTGTGAGCAAAGCTCTAATTTATACACACACTATACAAAGAGTGAGAAAAAGTGTAGTTTTACTCACATTTTTTGAAAAGCGTAAGCAATAACCTTACTTTTACCCGCACATTTTAAAAGAGTGTGAGTGAAACTTTAATTTGTATGTAAGGCTAACCGCGGTCCGAAAACGGATTTGCTCAACAACACGGGACTGAGGACTGGACTAGACGAAAACCGATTTGGTCCAAAACACGGGATCGAGGATCGAACCGAAATGTTCGGTCCATGTATGGGTCGGTGCAGTCTAGTTCGGATTGTCGCTCCAGCCTAATTTCGGTTTTAGTACGTTTTTATAGATTGTTTGATGTTCTTGTACGTTTACAGACATTTTTCGTTCGTTTTTTACGTTTTCATTTGCTTTTTTACGATTTCGTTTGGTTTTTACGTTTTCGTATGTTTCCGAAAAAAATTGTAAAGAAAAAAAAAATATATTAGTGCCTTTTTGAGTAACCGAAAGATACTGCACAACAATGTATATATTAGTGAAGCAAGTGTGACCAATATGAATGTAAACAAACCATATTTTTTGAATATGCTGAACTGGCCATGAACACTGAAATCCATGTCATCGATTTATATTAAAAATACTATTTGGGATCTTACAGGCATTATCTTCAATCATGGCCTCGTCTACCATCTCACACACACAAAACATTAGGCTGCGTTTAGTTGGAGAAAAACACATTTGTTTTCCACAAAATATTTTGCGGAAAACAAGTAAAACAGAGATCGCGTTCATTTCGTCATTTTCCAACAAAATTTTCTACAAAACACAAAATTCATATTTTCTCCATTTATACACAAAACTAGAAAACAATTTTATTTTGTTTTCCCCGTTTTCCTTTTATAGCACCCATATCTATTTTCCCCTTATTTTCTACTTTTTATACGTTTTTATAAGTTTTTTGATGTTTATGTACGCTTACAGATATTTTTTACGATTTCGACAATTTTTTTACGTTTTCGTTCGTTTTTTTACGTTTTCATCCGTTTTTTTACGATTTCGTCTTTTTTTTACGATTTCTTCTGTTTTTTTACGATTTCTTCCTTTTTTTGCTATTTTGTTCGTTTTTTTTCGATTTCGTCCTTTTCTTGCGATTTCGTCCGTTTTTTTGCGATTTCGTCCGTTTTCGTCCGTTTTTTACGATTTCGTCCGTTTTATATGATTTCGTCTGTTTTTTTTACGATTTCGTCCCCTTTTTTACGTTTTCTTTTGTTTTTTACGATTTCGTCCTTTTTTTACGATTTCGTCCGTTTTTACGATTTCGTCCGTTTTTTTGCGATTTCGTCCGTTTTTTACGATTTCGTCTATTTTTTTACGATTTCGTCCTTTTTACGTTTTCGTCCGTTTTTTTACGATTTCGTCCGTTTTTTACGATTTCGTCTGTTTTTTTGCGATTTCATCCGTTTTTTACGATTTCGTCCTTTTTTACGTTTTCGTTCGTTTTTTTACGATTTCGTCCGTTTTTTATAGTCGAAAACGTAAAAAACTGACGATGACATAAAAAACAAGAATAAAACGTAAAAAACAGACGAAATCGTAAAAAAACGGGCGAAAACTTGAAAACGGACGATCCAGAAGAAGAACTTATATGGAGCCTGAGGTTATCCATCCACATAAAGTAGCCACATCCTCTATCTTGAGTTCCTGGCTGTTACGTAGTAAGGAAATCATAAGAAAAGTCATTTTGACAAGCAAATTATTTTATATTACATAAATAATTATGTTTTGATAGTTCATCTTTGAATAAGGACATGCGTAGTATTGTTTACCATAACTGTAAGGTTTGCGTGATGTTCGCAACACCACATCTCCTCTTTCACACGTGCACTTAAAAGTTTGATCATATCGCTCCATCTGGTGGCAATTGATCGAGGTGGTGGTGAATGTGGTGGTGGTTGTGAGGATAAGAGTGTGTGTGCTTGGGAGGATAAGATACTATCTGCTTTTATGGTAAAGAAGAGTGCTTGGCGGGAGTATTTGGCGGGAGTTTTTGGCGGGAGTTTTTGGCGGTTAAAGGATACCATAATGGCTCTAATATTGAACTCTAATATGTTAATATGGGGTGTGTGTAAATGCAAAGAAAGAAAGGTCAGGTTGGTTTGGTTTGGTGTAGATGATCATAGGAAAAGAAGAGTAACCCTAACTCATACGTTGAACGTCTAATGTACAACCATATCATATCGACTCTTCCGTTGAACGTCTAATGTACAACCATACCATATCGACTCATCCGTTGAACGTCTAACGTATAACCCTAACATAACTAACAAAATGGAAAAAACCTTAATTGCCTCAAAGCACATAAGAATATCAAAAGTGTAATACCATTCTCCATCCAATCAGTTAGTCTTCTGAACGCGACATCCATAGGCATTAGCTTTTTGATCTTCATCTATGTTGATGACGATTAATAAACAAAACTATTTATCAGTTCAAACCTCATAGCCTTAAAAAGATCTTAGCTAGAATGATCATTGGTAATTACCTAAGGCGGGCACATTCTTATCATTGAAGTAAAAAAAGGCTTCTGATATAACTGATATTAAATATCGCCATGCATAGTAGGTTCCTTGTCTGTTTTGATCCAAATGGATCACGAGATACTACAACATGGAGTACTCGCAAACAAAAACTGTATTTCTAATAGTTCCAACATTTAGGCTTGAAGGCTTTTCATACAATATAAATTTTAAAGGTTGTATCATTATTGTGGACTTTGTTTCAAATTTGGACACAAAATTTTTACATTTGTTGTATACCGCAATCTGAAATAAACAACTACAAATTCACATAACTCTGCATCATGGGATTCGCTACCGTGAATAGAGACGAAACACTATTCGAAGCCTAGATTGTCTAATAGATATTCTAGCTTATGGTTTTTACAAAAAGTAATGGTCATGGTGCAAATTTAAAGTGCAATGGATGAAGTTGCCATATACTATAATCTTATGCTAATAAATGTGTTTCCATCTGAAAACTGACCATAGGTTATATCTTATCTAGGAGCATTACAGGTGAAGTCATAGTTACAGAAATCATATCTAACAAACTAATAATTGAATTCACAGTGGTATAAGTAATCTACTAGTTCTAGAAATTCAGGCCCACGTAAAACTAAAAAGAATCATTCCCCTGCTTGTGATTTGCAACTGAATGGTACAGAAAAAACTGTATGCAAAAAGCATGTAATTCAAACTAAGACACGGCTACAACATGTAAAATATGCAAGCAAGCATATATAGGGCATTTAGGAATTTCAAATATCTACAATGAGCAAGTGTAATTAGATCAATAAACTTCTAGGATATTAGAAAATAAGCTTGTTTAATGTTGGCTCATGATATGATTGACATTTCTTAATCAAGAAACATTAAAATGCACCTTTGTCAAGTTGATGATTGGTTAACAACATGATTGGCATACTAAATGGCACTAATTAAGTTAAACTCTAAGATTAGGGTTCACATTCCACAAATCGTAGGTTATGGGTTATCATCAAGACATTTGCTAAAAAAATTGTATTTCCAATTTTTCATCAAATTCCTTAGAACAAGTATGTTTTTTGTGGAACACATTTGTTCTATTTAGAACATATGTGCAGAAATACGATTATTGAAGACGTGCATGTATGTTTTTAAGAGTTCTCACAGTTCTCGCACTTAATTTGATGCTGAAAATAAAGTTACAATATATATATATATATATATATATATATATATATATATATATATATATATATATATATATATATATATATATATATATATATATGAAATTGGTATTCGGACCGGTTTTCGGTTCCGATTGTCAAACTCATATCCAACCCGAGAACCAAATTAGTAGTTCGTTTCGTTTTGGTTTTGGTAAATTTGGTTCGATTATTAGTTCATTTCAGTTATTTTCGGTTCGGTTTGGTTTTAGTTTTCGGTTTTCAGTTTTTCTTCTCACCCCTATTTAGTGTAGGTTTGCATAAATTTGTCTGTCAAGTATTATTGATACATGAAAGAATATATACAATAGTTTGGATGATTCTAGATGTGGGCTTGAGCCCATTATATAATATATACAATAGTTTTCATGATTCTAGATGTGGGCTTGAGCCCATTACAAAGATACAATAATATTACGGGCTAACACTCCCTCGCAGTGAGAGCGGGAGGACACCGGACGCTCAAACTGGAGCGAAACTCTTCAAATAAAGCAGACGGCAATCCGTTGATGAAAATATCCGCAAACTGATCACACAAAGGCACATGAAGTACTCGTACCTGACGAGCAGCAACCAAATCACGAACAAAATGGATATCAATCTTAATGTGCTTCGTACGCTGATGTTGAACCATATTGCAGGACAAATAATTTGCACTAACATTATCATAGTAAACAAGCGTACGAAAGATAAATGAGTATGCAACTCACGCAATAAATTGTGTAATCAACAAGTCTCAACAACAGCATTGGCAACACCACGTATTTATATAGTATGACATGTACCTAGAAGCGTATACTAAATGTATGTACTTATTAAAGTTTATAAACGGTCTTGCGGGGCTGAAAAGCCAGACGGGTGAGTTGGTTTTTCGGGTGCAGAGCAACACGACTTTCAGTATGTATATAAATATAAATATGAATGCGAAATATGTTTTCAAATACAGTCGTAAATGGCAAAAAAATATATATTATTTATATATTTTAAACTTTTATAGAATTGCACGTTTCTAACCCCTATTCGTATATATTAATAGTTATTAGTAGTTTAGGTGTGTTTGAAGTATACTTTTTATATATAATATATATATATATATATCCATATATAGTATATATATTATTATATATATATATATATATATATATAATATATATAGTATATATTGTATTTTATATATTGTATACTTCAAATTTTCCATAAAATCGTAATATGTCAGAGGCATTGCAATATTTGGGCCTCGTTTGTTTTTGTTCGCAATTCAAAGATCTTTCCACGCGTATTTTTTATCTGAATGAATCGGTGGATATGCGTTATATATTTTATAAATAAAGTTTATTATATAAAAAAGTCGTAAATAGTTAAAAGTTGAGGGCACAATTTGTAAATTTTCTTTTTTTCCTTATTTATATTTAATTCACCATTTTTTATAAAATGGTGCGTATGTCATAAGCGTTGCAATATTTGGCTCGTTTTGTTCGCAATTCGAAAATCTTCGCGCGGGTATTTTTTTTATCTGAATGAATCGGTAGATATTTGTTATATATTTGATAAATAAAGTTTATTATATAAAAAAATCAGTAAATAGTTATAAGTTTTTTTTTGAACGGCAAATGGAATTTTATTAAAAAAGGCTAGAAAGAAACTAGCAGACGATATACACGCAAAAACGATCCAACAAACAAAGAACGAAAAGGAAACAGAAAAAACACTAACGAAAACGAACTCGCAAAACAACCAAAGATATTAGAATAAGGAATAGAATCCACCCATGGCGCCAATCTGAATTAACCTCCTATCGAACGAAATCCGAAACTCCCGACGGCATCATACCAAAAACTATTTCTAACCGGATCCTTTGTTTGTCTCGCTAAGGCATTATGAAAGAAGAATAGATTCTTTAACGGTGCCCTAATAATACAAATCTGAAGATCGCTAGGAAAATAATCTTTCCACGAAGTAGTTGCGCACGATGAGAGAACAACCCGTGTAGTTTCCATTGGTGTTCTATAGCTCCATAGTTTATCAGTATCTATCGCTGTCACTAGTTTGAGGACCAATATAATCAATCACGAAGAAACCAGACTCAAGCAGCAATATTTAAATCTTTACCCGGGGGTGTAGATGGAGGCGCATTGAGGAGTTCTTTTTCTAGGAGCAATAACATGGCGTAACATCCTTCTTATAATCAGTCGGTAACATTCCAACAATCACCCTAAGAATGATCTCCAAGAAATCTCACCAGCATCATCTTCAAATTCTTTTCCATGCAATCCTTAATACACCCATCATTATACAAGACCGAATATCACGAATCTCGCTTCTTCAAAGGTAGTCCACAAGATCACTTTCCACCTCGAACCCATCATCTCTCGCAAAAACACGATAGGAGGCAGACACCAAATATTGTTAAATTCTTAGGCGGAAACCTGAATCTCAACTAATCGAATCTAATGCTCTCATTTTCCAAACTTTCATCTAAAACTAGGACCTCTGCATCCTTCCTTTCCCATAGGATTAGACTCGGAATTGCCTCCATCGATTCAATATTGTTTAGGTGCCCAATATTGCAAAACTCCAGTAGCGAGAATACGATAAGTCCGTTTAACGATATGTACTATAAAGGACTCTATCACACGATGTAAAGACTTCTGTAAGGACACAAACCTTCCTTAAAGACATTTGGATCCATCATTACCCATATCCGTAAACACGTTGCTTCCCACCGACCACCCAACTTCTTATAAACCTATAGAGCCCATGGATGCAATGGCAGACACACCAGGTTCTATCCAAATACAATCTTTTCATCTGATTAAAATCGTGAGACACATCTTGGAACTCCATAAATATCTCTTTTAACACCTTTGAAGTTCTTGACGCTTGTCCACTTGGATCATTAGAGTCGAATTCCAACCAAACCCAACGTCCCCCAACTATCTCAACGACCAACATAATCGAATCCCTCAGAAGACATATGTTTTAAATGCTCTGAAATGACATTAAATCTTTTACTTTAGCAAGGAATACTACGCTCATACCATCCAAATCAATTCAATAGGTCTACGACGATAGACATCACCGCTTCCATTACCAGCTTCCCTTACTTATACCGTGTTTACAATAGACACCCCCATAGATTCTGCCTCCAGCATTACTTGTTACGTATTTGCCAGACCATGTCCACTGATTTGTCTTGCCCAGGAGGACCGCTTTAGTCATACAAGTTAAAGATGAAAAACTTTTTCAGTTGATAATAGCAGATTGATAAGTTTGATACCTACACTGGGTTTGCCGTCCCCAAATGTTCACAGGTCTATTATAAGTTGACATACTTGCCAATCGGCAAATAAATGAAACCACCCATCCATGTCATTCTTAGATTGGAAAAACTAACTGATTGATATCATTAAGCGATTATAAAAGTTACTATACCAAAATTGATGACGATTTGGATCTCTTTGCAGCTATGTAAACATCGATCACACCCTCCCAATTTCGCTTACAATTATCCCAAAGTCTTGGACCGAACGCATTCCATGGGATTTTAGAAACAAAGATTGTTGAAAACGACTTATGATTCCTCACGAAAATTAGGATGGGGGGATTTGATGGAATACCTTTGTTACGTTGCTCTGAATTTTTTTATATATATATATATATATATATATATATATATATATATATATATATATATATATTAAACTTCAACATTTTTCATAAAATCGTACATATGTCAGAGGCATTGTAATATTTGGCTCGTTTTGTTCGCAATTCGAAAATCTTCGCGCGGGTATTTTTTTTATTTGAATGAATCGGTAGATATTTGTTATATATTTGATAAATAAAGTTTATTATATAAAAACGTCAGTAAATAGTTATAAGTTGACGGGCCGTTTTGTAGATTTTCTTTTTTTTTAATTTGGGCTGGTGGGGATTTTTTTATGTTGGACCAGCTTTTTGGGCTCATAACATTGGGCCATGACAAACGACGTCCATGGAAATTAGTATATTGGCTTTATGTCGAAAGGTGCTTAGGTTTTATTGTGTATTTTATATTTGTTTCAAACGTGGGTATACCCGCGCTTTATTGAGGGACGTTGCCGCGGGGAATAAAGTGCGCAACGGACCAGTGACTCGAATAGTGGGAGATTGTATTTCGGGAAAAAAAATATTTAAAGAAAAAAACATAAAAAAGAAAAACGGGTCGGACTGACTGGTTTCGACCGGTTGACCTGCCGGAGATCCACCTTTTTCCAGTGAGTTGACCAAGGTCTGGGTTTTGACCCGCATTTTCAAAGAGAGCCAAATAAAAGTATATAGTATATATAATATATAATTACACCCTTTAATATTTACCTCGCCTTCCCACAAGTTTTTATTCTTTGATTTTTGACACATGTATTTTTTTAACTTATTTAAAAAAAACCAATATGCAAAACACTTTTGCCAAATAAAATTATTAAAGTCTTTTTAAAGAGACATATTTAAAAAAGATTAATAATAATTAAACAACTAATACTAATTAAGACGTCAGAATAATATATTTGAAATACAAAATTCTCACTTTACGTTTTCCTTTACTATATAAAAGATTAGTCTCCGTGGTCAACTTAGATAGAGTTTGTTTTAAGTCTCGTTAGTTTGGCATATCACTTTTATGTTAGGTTAAGTGTCAAGCTTAGTAGGAGCGCTTGTTTTTTGGATAAAGGATTACTCCGGTAAATATATTAAAACCAAAACTGTTAAGTACAAATGGAATATGGCTGAAATACCAACAATACCTCAGCTAAATCAACTCGTATACACCTAAAACCATGGCTATGGACATGCCATAAACAATTACATCAATAGAAACAACAGATGAACTGAGGACAAAAGACTCAACAAAAACAAAGCTAACCAAGAGTAGCCTTGAAAGAAAGTCTCGAACCAGATTTTGGAATAAAAAGATTAGACGATTTCATCAAACACATTTTCACTTCTTCTCCTCAACATCTTCATTCAGCACACAAGAATTTGGAAGAGGTATATTTATCTTGATTAGGAGAGTTAACCGTTGTAACATCCGGGAATTTTCGAAATTTTAAATGACGATTTTACCCTTTGACTTTTTGGGTCCGAATTGACTTTTTGACTTTTGACGTTTTATTGTCTAATAAAAGCAATTACCGCGTGGCCTGTAAAATTTTCGGACCGTATTTTAATAATAAATCATATTTATTATTACACACCGCGTGTACAAAGTTACTTTTGACTTATTTGATTCGAAAACGAAAGAGATATATATTAAACTCATAGTGATTTATCAAAAACGAACCACTAATCACGTTTTTCCAACAACCGGACTCTGAAAGCAATTTGATGTAAATACGAATATCGGACAACTTTTAGTTTTGCCCAGACTTGAGAACAAGCAAAAGAGGCTTGAAACAGACTCGCAAAATTTTAGAACGAAACAACGCTCACGACACAAAAAATAATTAAATTATATTATAATTACCACTTTTTATTAAATAAAAATAAGTTTAATAAATTATTAAATATTGATGCAAAAGCGATTATTTTAATTAACGCGAACGTTGAAATTAAAGTTTCCATTTTTACAACAAAGCTTACTCGCGACACCGAGTGGTACAGAATAAATAATAAGAGTTTAAATAGTTTATAAAAATATAGATTAAACACATCAGTAAATACTCATTTTTATGGGAAAATAATTTGGAACGAAATGGCGCAATTGTCATATTTTAAATCCTTCGTTAAGTGGCCTAAACGAGACCCGAACCATTAATTAACAAAAATTACATTTTTGGTCCCTCTGGTAATATTTATAAATTCTACCCTAAACTATATTTAGCTTGCCATTTTCCTTATAACTTTATATACACATATATATAGGTTATTAGGGTTTCTTGTTTCATAAAACCTAAACACTTATACACACACTCCTTCCTCCTCTCTAAATATCCGGCGCCCCCATATTTTCCGGGCACTTTTCTGGCCAGTCTCCGCCGCTACCACCGCGACACCAACATCATCCCCTACATGCCATCACCATACCACCATCTCTACACACCACAAATCCACCTCTTCATCATCGTCGCCATCTCGCAGCCCCCTCCGCCACCCTCCATTGTCACAGCCACCCACGACAACCACCATACCACAACCACGCACCACCAACAGGGTTCGTTTGGTTATGATAAACACCGCAAGGAGTGCGTTCACAAAAAGGGCGCGTGTGGTTCATTTGCATCAGCAAGGGTGCGTTTATTTATATGTTGACACCATAAGGGTGCACTTGGTTTTCATATCAACGCCAAAGAGGGTGCGTTTAGTTTTGTATTTCACAGCCAAGGGCTGCGTTTGGTTGTTACCACACCCATAGGGGTGCGTTTTGGTTTTTGCACCGACTAGGGTGAGTTTGGTTTATGTAAACCCAACAAAGGTTGTGTTTGGTTGACTGCCACCACCACAAGGGTGCGTTTGGCAGTCACCACCACCATAGATGTGCGTTTGGTTGACTGAAATACCAATTAGGGTGCGTTTGGGTACAATTAGGGGTGACTTGGCTTGGTAGAAAACAACTAAGGGTGCGTTTGGTTATGCAGATTGGCACATAAGGTGTGTTTGGTTTGGCAGATTTGCCAAACGGCGGTGTTTGGTATAGCAGAAACACGCAAGGGGCATGTTTGGTTCGACATATTAGAAATAAAGGGGCATTTGGTTGGGCAAATTTGCACCAAGGGGTGCGTTTAGGTTAACATAAGAACCAAGGGGTGCGTTTGGGTTTAGAGAAGACAACAAAGGGGTCCGTTTGGTTGGTTTAGCAGAAATAGGTGCGTTTGGTTGAGCATATTTTACTGGTAAGGGTGTAGTTTGGGTTTATATAAAATTTAGATTAATAAATATATCATAAGATTTATAAATATAAAACCGGTTGGTGGTTTAAATGGTTAAATAAATATAATAATTATTACTTTGCTTAGTTTATATAAAAATATATAAGAATATATATTTGAAACACGTGGATTGTTTGAAAAGTGGAAATAAGTTCATTTGGATACAAAGTTTTTTGTGGATACCAGGGGACCAATCTACACCCTTCATCTTCATCTTAATCTAATGGATAAGATTAAACCAAAAATTATTTTCAACCTTTTTTTTCAAATCTTAATATCTCTTAAACCGTTAATCGTCAAGCGAAAAAAAATATACCATCACGATGAGCATTTAATTATCTTTCTATAGATATCCACTTTGATATACTTTCGACAAAAAAAAAATCAAGTTTTTTTCACTTTTTTTCACGTTTTTTTCACATTTTTTTCACGTTTTTTTCACATTTTTTCACTGTTTTTTCACTTTTTTCCACGTTTTTTTTCACGTTTTCTCACTTTGATATACTTTCGACAAAAAAAAAATTCCTGTATTTTCATATTTTTTTTTCGACTTTTTCTCTTTGAAACTTGCATGAGAATCATATAATATATTTAGATTTACTGTTAAATCATAAATGATTTAGTGTTAAATCATATATGATTGTGTTAATTCATATATGATTATTTAGTGTTATTGTCATATATATATCTAATTTTAGTGTTAAATCATAATATATATTAGGTATATGCATATATGATTTTTAATGCAAATTTCAACAACGGAAAAAAAACGAGAAAACAACGTGAAAAACGGAAAAAAACGAAAAAAAAAACTTTTGTTTATCGAAAAAACGAGAATAAACGAAAAAAAAATTTAAAAAAGTAAAAAAAAAATCTAAAAAAATCTGAAAAAATCACAGAAAAAAACGTGAAAAAAGATAGAAAAAACGTGAAAAAAACGTAAAAGATATTTTTGTCGAAAGTATATCAAAGTGGATATCTATTGAAAGATAATTAAATGCTCATCGTGATGGTATATTTTTTTTTACTTAACGATTAACGGTTTAGGAGATATTTAAATTTTAAAAAATTGGTGAAATAATTAAATGCTTTTAATCACAACCATTGATTTTTTTTAGATGGATGGTAAAAATATATAAGAATATATATTTGAAACACGCGGATTGTTTGAAAAGTGGAAAAACTTTAGATTTGATAAATATGGGAAGCGATATATAAACGGAAGTGTCATGGCAAAATTTATATAAACTTTTATATTTTGCAATGTTTTACTGAAGCTTCTATTATTTTGGAAACCGATAAAAGGGACTAAGTTATATTTTAAAAATATAGCAATTTGTATTATACAATAACCGGATAAACGAACGAAAACTATACTTTTACAATGAGATAACTATTTTAGACACGACCCGTCGAGGAAACAAATTATGAAGTTATAAAATATTTTTTTATATTTTATAATTGTCAGCTAGAAGATAACATCATAATTGTTGTAGAAGCTTTACAAACATCGTTTGTTTAAACTATAACTTTAAGATGTGTGTCCACTTTTATGCAAGGACTTCTTATTAATTAAATTGGTGTCGAAGTAGTTTGTTTAAATTATTTTCTCACGCTCCTTATATAATACCTGCAAAGTATTATATACTTCACATTAATCTTTGGATTGCTAGTCTTTGTTATATGATTCACGGTACTAGTTATATAATGGTTTATTTTTCATATGTAATATATAAAGAATGTATTACATACTTTGCGTTCACTTTTCAATTTATTTATTTAACCAGCCACCAAACTATTACAACTTTAAATCTAATTCTTTATCAACGTGTCGCGTTGATGTAACCATTCATTGAGAAATCCAAATAAATTATCCTAGGCTAGTAGGACTTAGTCGTTAAGATTAGTTGCAACTTCTTGATTGAGCCGCTTCGTCTTTCGTTTATGTTGTGCATATTAAATGCCTATCTACCAATCGTTCTTCATCATCAATGTGAGTTCATAACCTCGCTTTTGCAATCTTTTGAATGTTTTATAAACCCGCGAGGAGGATACATACTTGTTTACAACTCTTTTACTTACTCGGTTATCTTATAACAATGTGATTGCTTTTAAAGGATATTATGAGTTTATAGCCCCTCTTTCACTTGTTTTACAATTATTTTACAAATCTCAGGGGAGAATACATGCTCATTACAACTTGTTTACTTACTCATACTCATTTACAACTCGGTTACTTGATTTATATCATACTCTCTTTCTACTTATGGATTTAAGTATTTAAAGTTGTTTATGAATACAATGGTTATCTTTTCATTGGACACAAGTATTTCTGGTTATCATCTCATGTTTACGTGTTGCCTAAGTAGCGATTAGACCACTCAATGCCCGAAACTATCATGAACTGTTAATTACGGATTGTAAGCGTGAATGTTATAAATAGATCTATTGGGACTAATTATCCCTATCCGGGTGAGTAGCGCTCACTGTGCCGGTGTACCGGACAACGGGTATATATCATGTCAATTTCATTTGGTGTCTTGGTCAGACACCGGTAGGGCAGAAATACATTTGGCATATTATATGCTACATAAATTAGCTTCAGTGTCATGAGCTTAGCGCAACAGTAGATACATTTTATGTGATACTGTATCTGTTATAGTAGTCATACATTTTGGAAACCTTGTGGTCCACGCTACTTTGTTGAACATTACTGTTTACTAAACATTTTTCATTATACTGCGGTGAAGCAGTAGACACTATACTCTTTTGATTTCAACAATTACATTTACAAAAATCTATCAACTCACCAACTTTATGTTGACCTTTTTAAGCATGTTTTTCTCAGGTGGATTAGATGCTTGAATTACATGATGTGCATTGGAGAGTCTAAATTGACATGATTTTATTCATGGATTTCTACTTACATTCAAATGATCAAATCTCGTTGTATTGTTTTCAAGCTTTTCATTGTGATGCAATTATGGGACAAATGTTATATCAATTTCAAGAAAATCAACGAGATTATTTTTCAAACGACACATTTATAGGACGTTCTCTTGTATCTTGTGCTGTTGTATTATGAAGTAACACTCCCGGACACATTTCCGCTGCGACACATTTTTGGGGATGTTACAGATTGGTATCAGAGCACTGGTTATAGAGAAATAGGTTGCATATTTTACCCTAGACTATAACCGTTATCACAAATATTGCATCACATCAAACATTTTTAAAGTGCATACACACTACTTGCTTACTTGCTTACATTACTGTTACATTAAGTGCTTACATGACATACATATATATAATATATATGCTTGCATTCCTTTTGCGTATATCGTACGTTTATTTATATGAGTGTAAATTATATAAAGACTAGAACATTTCTTAAGACATTGTGAGTTGCACAATGGTCTCTTTTATACCTCAGACATTGTGAGTTGCACAATGGTCTCATTCTACTCTCAGACATTGTGAATTACACAATGGTCTCACTTCGTTCTCAGGCATCGTTAGTTGATCAATGGTCTTTAAGAATATTATTTTCTTCATAGTTATATACAATATCGTATTACACGGAGACCGTCATAATTTTTGTTTACATGGAATTATGTATGAATCTAATTATTACAAGTCTTGTATGGGCGGGACTTGTAATATGAGGATTGATATGATGATTGCTATGTTAACAAGACCCGTCACAGTTCTGTTTACATGTGATTGTATATAAATCTAAGTATTACAAGTCTTGTATAGGCAGGACTTGTAATAGGAGGATTTATAGGATAATTGCTATGTTGACTCGCTCATAGAGACCCTTACCTTAATTACTCTAACCGAGTACTCATTATCTATCTTGAACTGTATGTCGATATCGCCTGGTAGTTTACTCCCAGTCTCCGAAGACGAGTTTTAATCACTCGTCCCATACTCATTAAAGCACATGCATCGTCATGTCATCCATCACCTTGAAAGTTATGTGAGTACGCGTATTACATCGGGAATTATTAAGTAGGATGATTTATAATTTATTTATTTGAAAGGATTAGGACGCCTCTTCATTTAAATAAATAAATTGTAAATCCCCGAACCATAAGTTTATCAATTCATTATTTCCATAAATTGGGACGCTTCTTTATGCAAATAATGAATTATAAATGAGTGGGCTTAATGGTACCCGATACGAGACGAGTAAGAACCTAAACCCGATAATCACCGGAATCCGTTAAAAGGTCTAGAAATGCAATCTTGTCTAACCACTCAGCGAAAATAGTAAGGCTTCACTTGAACTACATGATCTCATTCTTAAGCTATTACTTTTGCTATTGCAAATCCTTGCAATCATGAACTGTTCGTGGAACTAACAAGCTTGTTACACACTTGAACTAATGGAGTTGATTCATCCTCGAACTAACGACTGAGTACCATATTTCGTCGTCGATCGCATAAGCTCTCCCGCGAGCTCCTCCCACTTGTTGAACATTATACTAGGGATATGGTTTCTCGGAGGGTCCTCGCCCTCTGCACCCCCTCATCATTCGTTATAGTTATTGTCGTTATGGTTGCTGTTGTTGGATGCTGGAGCGGCCCACTAGTGCGAAGACTTAAGTTACGATACATACCAATTGGTACAACTTTAGCCAATAGGTAATGCAACCCCACCTTAAACGAGATAAACACCTATCGACGAAACAAATAGTCGGACTATTCATTTCGGACCACTAGTAGGAAGACTTAGGTCGCGATGCATCCTAGTACTGCCAAGTAAGTTGGGTACTTACATCCATAAGCCACGTTGATGTGAATCATCGAACATTACAGATAGTAGAAACGAGACTCCGTCCTCGGACATTTAGAAACTTATACAAACATACTCACGCGACTACACTTTCTTCTTGAGATTTTCACTACAATGAGATTTCCTTATAACGCGGGTATATCAGTTATAAGATCTGTAATGATATTTTTGAAATGCCTATTTTAATGGATTAAATATCCTAGTCAAGCCTAACCAAATTTTTTGGTATAATGAGAAGTGTCGAAACACCAAATTTTTCTGAACGAAGTCTTCAGCGTCTTGCTTAGAACTGGTTTACTAAATTTAAAATCTTTTCTTGGTTAACACAAATTAAATCTCGAGACGAGATTTCTTTAAGGGGTAGGTACTGTAACATCCGGGAATTTTTGAAATTTTAAATGACGATTTTACCCTTTGAATTTTTGGGTCCGAATTGATTTTTTGACTTTTAACGTTTTATTGTATAATAAAAGCAATTACCGTGTGGCCGGTAAAATTTTCAGAACATATTTTAATAATAAATCATATTTATTATTACACACCGCGAGTACAAAGTTACTTTTGACTTATTTGATTCGAAAACGAAAGAGATATATATTAATTCATAGTTGATTTATCAAAAACGAACCACTAAATCACGTTTTCACAACTCGGACTCTAAAGCAATTTGATATAAAACGATATTTCAGACAACTTTTTAGTTTTGCCCGAGACTTGAGAACAAGCAGAAGAGGGATGAAACAGCCTCGCAAAATTTTAGAAGCGAGAATAACGCGTACAAACACAAAAATAATTAAATTATATTTAATTACCACTTTTTATTAAATAAAAATAGTTAATAAATTAGTTAATATTTTATCCAAAAGCGTTTATTTAATAACGCGAACGTTGAAATTAAAGTTTCATTTTTACAGACAAATCTTACTCGCGACACCCACTAGTACCAAATAAATAATAAGGATTTAAATATATTTTATAAAAATATTTATGAAACACTATCAAGTAAATACTCATTTTTCTGAAAAAATAATTTGGAACGAAATGGAGCAAGTGTCATATTTTAAATCCTTCGTTAAGTGGCCTAAATGAGACCCGAACCATTAATTAACAAAAATTACATTTTTGGTCCCTCCTGTAATATTTATAAATTCAACCCTAAACTATATTTAGCTTGCCATTTTCCTTATAACTTTATATACACACATATATAGGTTATTAGGGTTTCTTGTTTCATAAAACCTAAACACTTATACACACACTCCCTCCTCCTCTCTAAATATCTGGCTCCCCCATATTTTTCGGCCAGTCTCCGCCACTACCACCGCGACACCAATATCATCCCCCACATGCCATCACCATACCACCATCTCTACACACCACATATCCACCTCTTCATCATCGTCGCCATCTCGCAGCCCCCTCCGCCACCCTCCATTGTCACAGCCACCCACGACAACCACCATACCACAACCACGCACCACCAACAGGGTTCGTTTGGTTATGATAAACACCGCAAGGAGTGCGTTCACAAAAAAGGCGCGTGTGGTTCATTTGCATCAGTAAGGGTGCGTTTGTTTATATGTTGACACCACAAGGGTGCAGTTGGTTTTCATATCAACACCAAAGAGGGTGCGTCAGCCAAGGGCTGCGTTTTGTTCTTACAACACCCAAAGGGGTGCGTTTTAGTTCTTGCACCGACCAGGGTGCGTTTGGTATATGTAAACCCAACAAAGGGTGCATTTGGTTGACTGCCACCACCACAAGGGTGCGTTTGGTAGTCACCACCACCATAGAGGTGTGTTTGGTTGACTGAAATACCAATTAGGGTGCGTTTGGTACAGATTAGGGTGCGTTTGGCTTGGTAGAAAACAACTAAGGGTGCGTTTGGTTATGCAGATTGGCACATAAGGTGTGTTTGGTTTGGCAGATTTTGCCAAACAGGGGTGTTTGGTATAGCAAAAACACGCAAGGGGCGTGTTTGGTTCGACAGATTGGAAATAAAGGGGCGTTTGATTGGGCAGATTTGCACCAAGGGGTGCGTTTGGGTTTAGAGAAGACAACAAAGGGGTCTGTTTGGTTGGTTTAGCAGAAATAGGTGCGAGGGGGATACATGCTTGTTTACAACTCTTTTACTTACTCGGTTATCTTATAACAATGTGATTGCTTTTAAAGGAAATTGTGAGTTTATAGCCCCTCTTTCACTTGTTTTACAATTATTTTACAAATCTCGGGGGAGAATACATGCTCATTACAACTTGTTTACATACTCATACTCATTTACAACTCGGTTACTTGATTTATATCATACTCTCTTTCTACTTATGGATATAAGTATTTAAAGCTGTTTATGAATACAATGGTTATCTTTTCATTAGACACAAGTATTTCTGGTTATCATCTCATGTTTACGTGTTGCCTAAGTAGCGATTAGACCACTCAATGCCCGAAACTATCATGAACTGTTAATTACGGATTGTAAGCGTGAATGTTATAAATAGATCTATTGGGACTAATTATCCCTATCCGGGTGAGTAGCGCTCACTGTGCCGGTGTACCGGACAACGGGTATATATCATGTCAATTTCATTTGGTGTCTTGGTCAGACACCGGTAGGGCAGAAATACATTTGGCATATTATATGCTACATAAATTAGCTTCAGTGTCATGAGCTTAGCGCAACAGTAGATACATTTTATGTGATACTGTATTTGTTATAGTAGTCATACATTTTAGAAATCTTGTGGTCCACACTACTTTGTTGAACATTACTGGTTATTAAACATTTTTCATTATACTGCGGTGAAGCAGTAGACACTATACTCTTTTGAATTCAATATTTACATTTACAAAAATCTATGAACTCACCAACTTTATGTTGACATTTTTAAGCATGTTTTTCTCAGGTGGATTAGATGCTTGGATTACTTGATGTGCATTGGGGTCTAAATTGACAGGATTTCATTCATGGATTTCTACTTACATTCAAATGATCAAATCTCGTTGTATTGTTTTCAAGCTTTTTATTGTGATGAAATTATGGGACAAATGTTATATTAATTTCAAGAAAATCAACGAGATTATTTTCAAACGACACATTTAGAGGTCGTTCTCTTGTATCTTGTGCTGTTGTATTATGAAGTAACACTCCCGGACATATTTCCGCTGCGACTCATTTTTGGGGGTGTTACAGATTGGTATCAGAGCACTGGTTATAGAGAACTAGGTTGCATATGTTACCCTAGACTATAACCGTTTTCACAAACATTGCATCACATCAAACGTTTTCAAAGTGCATACACACTACTTGCTTACTTGCTTACATTACATTAGACTTAGATTTAGCTTTCTTCTTTTTATTTTTACCCACCGTTTGAAAACCATCATTAGTGTTTTGACTGTTTTTGGCTAAAATGTGAGATTCACCATCAATCCGTTGTACTTGTTTTTTTTAGCGTAATAATATTTACAAAGCAAAAATCTTTACCAAAAAAATATTACAATGTCACCGCTCAAGAGGAATTTTAGAGCTTTTTTTGTTTATCCAAAACAAAAATCAAAACATCTTATTTCTACTACATATAAAGCATTTAACACCTTTTTTCAACTATATTATTTAAGGAACTAACGTATCACATCAAAGCTGAAAATATTATTTAAAGAAAACATTAAATGTTTGTAACAACTTTAACAAATTCAAGTGGGAATGCATTAAATGACCACATCTAATTTGGTCATGTAACCACTAATTTCTACAATTATGAAAGATTGCCACCGAGAAACGCCACCGAAAACGAGGTCGCTGTAAGAAACTGCTGCCACCGTATTTACTGTTGTAAGTTATTTTTTGAAGTTTTTAGGCTTTAAGTTTACAGGTCGAGTCACCGGGAACTGGAATCACCGGTTCTAATCAACCGGGTCGAGTTAACGAGTCACCGGGTTACCGGTTCAAACAGTTCGATCAACGGGTCAACCCAGTCTTCCACAAAAATAAAATTTATATATATTTGGAATGACTTAAAAAAAAGTATATATATGAATATCTAAAACCGGGTTAACCCAGGTCACTTCAAACCCGACGGGGGTTTAAAAAAAACAGTTTAAGAAATGTTTAGGGTAGGTGGGATTGGATTCGGGTTTTCCTTTAGGAAATGTTGGAAAGTAAATAAAGAGAGAGAAAATTCATTATTGTATAATATATATATATATATATATATATATATATATATATATATATATATATATATATATAATATATATATATATAATATAAATATATAAATATATATAGTATATATAAATAAATATATCGATAAAATCAAATAAAAAGACAAATATTCGTGAGAAGGATAAAAAGATTTATTTTTTTAAAAATTTCTCAAAAAATTCTGAAAAAATTTCACAAGATCGTGTATGTTGGTGCATGAAAAAGTTGTAAAGGAAGTTTTTCTAAAAGTGGATAGTTTTACCGAAAAAACGTTTGTGCATTAAATCGGTTTTTTGTGCATTAAAAATTCGTTTTTGTACCCAACTTCTTTTGACTTTTTGCATCAAACTTTTATTGCGCATCAAACTATTGTATTAAAATTGTGTGATTGGCAATTTTTCAAAAAATTTAGGGCTAATAGGCACGCGGTAACATTTGATTTGGGCTATCTTGGAGCCTAAAGCCCCCTACACCGACGTAACAAACGCATCCTTGGTTTATGGAATGTTCCGAATTAGATCTTTTAAGGCCATATAGCATCTTAAATAAACGAGGCTAAGTTTCCTTTTATATTGTTTTGCCTAATTTTCCTTTTATATTCTTTTTTTCTCTTATATAAATGCACGATCTTGAAGACTTGGATGAATATAACACTTTTCTTCCCAAGCGTCAGGTAAACGATAATTTTATCCTGTTATTCACGTTTTAGTTTAGGTTTACTATATTTTTTGTTTTAGGGTTTATGATTTATGATTGTGTCCTTTGTTAGTTTAATGTACTCTACATATGTGATTAGTTGATTTATACAGCCATATATATGATTAGTTTCGAAACTGGTAAGTGTTAGGTTTTACTGCAGTTCATGTCATAAGTTTTTTTTCTTTTTCTTTTTGGCGGATCAAATTGAGAGTTCACTTTGCCAGTCCACGAATATGTCGCACCCAACAGACTTCTCAAGGATAAAATTATACCTCTATTGGGATGTCGATAATTGCCGTGTTGATAAAAAAAGTGATGCCTATGAGGCAGTTCGTACTATCAAAGTTCGTTTGGGTATATGCTTTCCTAACGTAAATATTGCAAGCTTGCTTGCATATACCAATGATAATAAGATGATATCGGAGGACGAAATAAAGGCAATCCATAACAATGGATTCAAAATAAGACGTGTCCCGGCTCGATCCGCAAACGCCGCTGATACTAGCCTTATAATCGATATGTTCAGATCTGACATGGAGCAACCGTCTCTCGTAGTGTTAATATCGGGAGACGGGGATTTTTACGAGGCGTTTGCGTGCTTACGTAGTTTAGGCTATACGACGGTTCTGCTTTACCCAAAAAATAAACTCGCAACTGAATTACCAAATGTAAGTGATCATTCTTTTCCGTTTGAAACATTTTGTGGAGGACAATGTTTGCCAAACTGTAACCGGTATCTGAGACACAACCCTATAAATGCACCATGTGAGCAGCCTAATGGTCGACAAGTTGTAATATGGGATATCGACGCCTTTCGACTTCCTAGCAAAGGATACAACGATACCCAAAAATTGCACCAGTTTGTAATGACTAGCATATTTGAATTAGTTTGTAAGGTAATTACAACTCGTGAAAGGTTTATGGTACATGCGTTTGGGCCGAAGACTACACTTCCAAAAGATCTCAGTAAGGAGGAGGGGGGAAGCGGGGGGGCATCCAATATTTTATAACTTCAAACTCACGAAAGACAAAGAAAAAGCCAATCTACATTGACAATGTCATGCTAGTCGATATTTTATTAATGGCAACTAGACCGGGAAAAACATGCAATTTTGTTATATTAACAGATAAAGATGTGTCACAGGCTATATATTCTTTAAGAAGTATAGGGCATACTGTTATCACAGCTATGCCCTCAAGTTATGAGTCTTTGCCCGAGTCTTTGCGTGTTATGCGAGATGCTTCAGATTATACGATTGACTGGCCCTGGTGAAGCAAAGCCTGTTCGTCAAGTATGGAAATTGTATAAAAGCCACCATTAGAGATGTTTTTGTTTGAATGTTACAAACTTTTTAAATTTTTTTCTTATCGAAGACTTTCAATTCCAATTTAAGCTTTAATTTTTGGTTCTAAATTATTGCATGTACATTTAATTGGTATGATCATTATGTACAAATTTGTCGTCATATACAAAGGAGAGTGAGTAAAAGACAAATGAGGCGTGTGGCGTTATAAAAATATAGTTCTATCAAAACCCTCTGTTTCACACATTAGGACTTTTTTTCTCTTTTGTCTATTACATTTAAACGTCCTTTTACAATATACTTTTGAGTTTAACCTACCGTATTTGAAACAAAGCTTTTATAAACACAAACACAAAGTTACAAAGCTTTTATAAACACAAAGTATTTAATTTAATAACCCAGAAAGTATTTTGTTTACAAACAAAGTACTTTGTAACTTTGTGACACAAAACTTTGTTTAACTTTAAAAAGAAACTCAGATCTAACAAAAATGCATGAGTCGGACTTAACATTAAAAAGAAGATACATTAGAAAAAGGGCTTTTATTGACACAAATTTTAATGACGCGTAAAAAAAGTGTAAGTGAGTATATTTTTACTTACACTTTTCAAAAAAAGTGTAATCAAAATTCTAGTTTTTCCCAAAGTTAATTTTGTTAATTTTTGATAAGTGTAAGCAAAAATCTCATCCAAAAGTGTGAGCAAAGCTCTAATTTATACACACACTATACAAAGAGTGAGAAAAAATGTAGTTTTACTCACATTTTTTGAAAAGCGTAAGCAATAACCTTACTTTTACCCCGCACATTTTAAAAGAGTGTGAGTGAAACTTTAACTTGTATGTAAGGCTAACCGCGGTCCGAAAACCGATTTGCTCAACAACACGGGACTGAGGACTGGACCGGACGAAAACCAATTTGGTCCAAAACACGGGATCGAGGATCGAACCGAAATGTTCGGTCCATGTATGGGTCTGTGCAGACATTTTTTTATAACACCCATGTTTTCCACGAAATGTTCGGTCCATGATCGAACCGAAAAACAGTTTGATGTTCTTGTACGTTTACAGACATTTTTTGTTCGTTTTTTACGTTTTCATTTGCTTTTTTACAATTTCGTTTGGTTTTTACGTTTTCGTATGTTTCCGAAAAAAATGTAAAGAAAATATATATATATATTAGTGCCTTTTTGAGTAACTGAAAGATACTGCACAACAATGTATATATTAGTGAAGCAAGTGTGACCAATATAAATGTAAACAAACCATATTTTTGAATATGCTGAACTGGCCATGAACACTGAAATCCATGTCATCTATTTATATTAAAAATACTAATTGGGATCTTACAAGCATTATCTTCAATCATTGCCTAGTCTACCATCTCACACGCACAGAACATTAGGCTGCATTTAGTTGGAGGAAAACACCCTTGTTTTCTACAAAATATTTTGTGGTAAACAGGGAAAACAGAGATCGCGTTCATTTCGTTGTTTTCCAACAAAATTCTCTACAAAACACAAAATCCCTATTTTCTCCATTTATACACAAAACTAGAAAACAATTTTATTTTGTTTTCCCCGTTTTCCTTTTATAACACCCATATCTATTTTCCCCTTATTCTCTACGATTTATACGTTTTTATAAGTTTTTTGATGTTTATGTACGCTTACAGATGTTTTTTACGATTTCGATAGTTTTTTTACGTTTTAGTCCGTTTTCATCCGTTTTTTTACAATTTCGTCTGTTTTTTACGATTTCTTCTGTTTTTTTACGATTTCATCCTTTTTTGGCTATTTTGTTCGTTTTTTTTTTCGATTTCGTCCTTTTTTTGCGATTTCGTCCGTTTTTTGCGATTGCGTCCGTTTTTTTACGTTTTCGTCCCTTTTTTTACGATTTCGTGCGTTTTATATGATTTCGTTTGTTTTTTACAATTTCGTTCGGTTTTTTTACGTTTTCGTCGGTTTTTTACGATTTCGTCCTTTTTACGATTTCGTCCGTTTTTTTTACGATTTCGTCCGTTTTTTACGATTCCGTCCGTTTTTTTGCGATTTCGTCCGTTTTTTACGATTTCATCTGTTTTTTTACGATTTCGTACTTTTTTTACGTTTTCGTCCGTTTTTTTACGATTTCGTTCCGTTTTTTTTTGCGATGATTTCGTTCTCGTTTTTTACGATTTAGTCTGTTTTTTTACGTTTCGTCTTTTTTGAGTTTTCGTTGTGTTTTTTAAGATTTCCGTTTGTTTTTTTATGATTTCGTCTGTTTTTTTATAGACGAAAACGTAAAAAACTGACGATGACATAAAAAACCAAAAAAATGTAAAAAACGGACGCAAATCATTCTTCTGTAAAAAAAAGACCATAAACGGGCGGGGCGAAATAGTAAAAAACAGATCGATGAATCGTATAAAAACGGAAGATATCGTAAAAAAAATGACGAAACGTAAAAAATAGACGAAAAACATAAAAAAAGGATGAAATCGTAAAAAAAAACGGTACGAAATCGTATTTAAAAAGGCATGAAGAACGTAAAAAAAAAGACGGAATTCTTAAAAAAAACGACCAAAATTCGTAAAAAAAAAGGACGAAAATAAAAAAGCAGACGAAACGTAAATATACAAACGAAAAGTTAAAAAACGATCAAAACGTAAAAAAAGGACGGAAAACGGAAAACCAGACGAAACCTAAAATACGGATGAACCGTTTTAAAAAACCCATTAAATAAATAAGATTCAACCAGTAGCCATTATTCAACAGTGCCATTTTAGCCTGCCCGCGCCGTTTTGCCTCCGCTCCTATTTTATGTATTTTCGAATATGTCTTTATAATTATTACAAAAAAGTATATAGAGAATTGCTAGTAGAAACCAACAGAACACTTGAAAATGTATTCTAGTTTTGGTAAATGGAAAAACACAACTCAATGTTCTATTTAACTAAACGCGGTTTCCAAATTTTCAATTGTTTTGTGGAGATGGTAAAACCCTCTCTCTTTTTTAACTACAAAACAGGGAAACAAAAAAAATTGTATGAAAAATGGGTTCCAACTAAAGCAACCTAGTGTCTGGTAGATATTTCTTTTACAAAAGCATCAGATACACTTGCACTAAAAACAAGATTCGCTTATAACCTAAACGAGAAACAACTACAAAATGAAATAACCTATGTCAAAAGCACATAAGAAATCTCAAAAAGTTTTAATACCATTCCCATCCAATCAGTAGTCTTGAGAAGCGGACATTCCATAGGCATTAGCTTTTTGATCTTCATCTATGTTGATGACAATTAATAAACAAAACTATTTATCAGTTCAAACCTCATAGCCTTAAAAATATCTTAGCTAGAATGATCATTGGTAATTTACCTTTAGGCGGGCACATTTTATCTTGAAGTATAAAAAAAGGGACTTTCTGATATAACTGATATTAAATATCGCCATGCATAGTAGGTTCCTTGTCTGTTTTGATCCAAATGGATCACGAGATACTACAACTGATTACTCGCAAACAAAAACAGTATTCTAAAAGTTCCACATTTAGGCTTAAAGGCTTCAGCAATATAAATCTTTAAAGGTGTATCATTATTGTGGACTTTGTTTCAAAATTGACACAAAATTTAACATTGTAGTATACCGCAATCTGAAATTAACAACTACAAATCACATACTCTGCATCATGGGAATCGCTACAGAGAATAGCAGATGAAACACTATTTACGAACCTAGATTGCCTAATAGATATCTAGCTTATGTATCAAGTAATGGATGAGCAAAATTTAAAGTGCAATGGATGAAGTTGCCATATACTATAATCTTATGCTAATAAATGTGTTTCCATCTGAAAACTGACCATAGGTTATATCTTATCTAGGAGCATTACAGGTGAAGTCATAGTTACAGAAATCATATCTAACAAACTAATAATTGAATTCACAGTGGTATAAGTAATCTACTAGTTCTAGAAATTCAGGCCCACGTAAAACTAAAAAGAATCATTCCCCTGCTTGTGAACTAATGGTACAGAAAAAACCATGTATGCAAAAAGCATGTAATTCAACCTAAGACACGGCTACAACATGTAAAATATGCAAGCAAGCATATATAGGGCATTTAGGAATTTCAAATATCTACAATGAGCAAGTGTAATTAGATCAATAAACTTCTAGGATATTAGAAAATAAGCTTGTTTAATGTTGGCTCATGATATGATTGACATTTCTTAATCAAGAAACATTAAAATGCACCTTTGTCAAGTTGATGATTGGTTAACAACATGATTGGCATACTAAATGGCACTAATTAAGTTAAACTCTAAGAGTAGGGTTCACATTCACAAACCTCGTATGGGTATCCATCAAGACATTTGCTAAAAAAATTGTATTTCCAATTTCTCATCAAATTCCTTAGAACAAGTATGTTTTTTGTGGAACACATTTGTTCTATTTAGAACATATGTGCAGAAATACGATTATTGAAGGCGTGCATGTATGTTTTTAAGAGTTCTCGCACTTAATTTGATGCTGAAAATAAAGTTACAATATATATATATATATATATATATATATATATATATATATATGAATTTGGTATTCGGTCCGGTTTTCGGTTCCGATTGTCAAACTCATATCCAACCCGATAACCGAATTAGTAGTTCGTTTCGTTTTGGTTTTGGTAAATTCGGTTCGATTATTAGTTCATTTCAGTTATTTTCGGTTCGGTTTGGTTTTAGTTTTCGGTTTTCGGTTTTTCTTCTCACCCCTATTTATATTAAAAATACTATTTGGCCATGAACACTGAAATCCATGTCATCTATTTATATTAAAAATACTATTTGGGATCTTACATGCATTATCTTCAATCATTGCCTCGTCTACCATCTCACACACACAAAACATTAGGCTGCATTTAGTTGGAGGAAAACACCCTTGTTTTCCACAAAATATTTTGTGGTAAACAAGAAAAACAGAGATCGCGTTCATTTCGTCATTTTTAAACAAAATTCTCTACAAAACACAAAATCCCTATTTTCTCCTTTTATACACAAAACTAGAAAACAATTTTATTTTGTTTTCCCCGTTTTCCTTTTATAACACCCATATCTATTTTCCCCTTATTTTCTACGTTTTATACGTTTTTATAAGTTTTTTGATGTTTATGTACGCTTACAGATGTTTTTTACGATTTTGATAGTTTTTTTACGTTTTCGTCCGTTTTTTACGTTTTCATCCGTTTTTTACAATTTCGTCTGTTTTTTACGATTTCTTTTGTTTTTTTACTATTTCATCCTTTTTTTGCTATTTCGTTCGTTTTTTTTTTCGATTTCGTCCTTTTTTTGCGATTTCGTCCTTTTTTTGTGATTGTGTCCGTTTTTTTTACGTTTTCGTCCTTTTTTTACGATTTCGTCCGTTTTATATGATTTCGTTTGTTTTTTACAATTTCGTTCGGTTTTTTTACGTTTTCGTCTGTTTTTTACGATTTCGTCCTTTTTTACGATTTCGTCCGTTTTTTAAGATTCCGTCCATTTTTTTGCGATTTCGCCCGTTTTTTACGATTTCGTCCGTTTTTTTGCGATTTCGTCCGTTTTTTACGATTTCGTCTGTTTTTTTTACGATTTCGTCCTTTTTTACGTTTTCGTCTGTTTTTTTACGATTTCGTTTGTTTTTTTACGATTTCGTCCGTTTTTTTATAGACGAAAACGTAAAAAACTGACGATGACGTAAAAAACCAGAAAAAATTGTAAAAAACGGACGAAATCGTAAAAAAAAAGACAAAAACGGGCGAAATCGTAAAAAACAGACGAAATCGTAAAAAACGGAAGAAATCGTAAAAAAATGACGAAACGTAAAAAAATAGACGAAAACATAAAAAAGGACGAAATCGTAAAAAACGGACGAAATCGTAAAAAAGGATGAAAACGTAAAAAACAGACGAAATCATAAAAAAAACTGACCAAATCGTAAAAAAAGGACGAAAACATAAAAAAGCAGACGAAAACGTAAAAATACAAACGAAAACGTAAAAATACAAACGAAAACGTAAAAAAACGAACGAAAACGTAAAAAAAACGGACGAAAACGGAAAAACGGACGAAAACCTAAAAATACGGATGAAAACGTTAAAAAAACCATTAAATAAATAAGATTCACCCAGTAGCCCATTTATCTCAACAGTGCCCGTTTTAGCCCGGCCCGCCCGTTTTGCCGCCTCTATTTTTGTATTTCGAATATGTCTTTATAATATTACAAAAGTAAATAGAGAATTGATATAGAAACAACAACACTTGAACATGTATTCTAGTTTTGTAAAATGGAAAACACAAACACATGTTTCTTTAACTAAACGCGTTTTCCAAATTTTCAATTGTTTTGTGGAGATGGAAACCCTCTCTTTTTTCCTACAAAACAGGAAACAAAAATTGATGAAAAATGTTTTCCAACTAAACGCAACCTTAGTGTCTTGAGATATTTCTTCTGCAAAGCATCATATACACTTGCAAAAACAAGATTCCGCTTATAACCAAACAGAAACAACTAAAAAAATGGAAAAACCTATGCTCAAAAGCACATAAGAATATCAAAAGTGTAATACCATTCTCCATCCAATCAGCTAGTCTTCTGGACGCGACATCCATAGGCATTAGCTTTTTGATCTTCATCTATGTTGATGACGATTAATAAACAAAACTATTTATCAGTTCAAACCTCATAGCCTTAAAAATATCTTAGCTAGAATGATCATTGGTAATTACCTAAGGCGGGCACATTCTTATCATTGAAGTAAAAAAAAGGCTTCTGATATAACTGATATTAAATATCGCCATGCATAGTAGGTTCCTTGTCTGTTTTGATTCAAATGGATCACGAGATACTACAACTGATTACTCGCAAACAAAAACAGTATTCTAAAAGTTCCACATTTAGGCTTAAAGGCTTCAGCAATATAAATCTTTAAAGGTGTATCATTATTGTGGACTTTGTTTCAAAATTGACACAAAATTTTACATTGTAGTATACCGCAATCTGAAATTAACAACTACAAATCATATACTCTGCATCATGGGAATCGCTACAGAGAATAGCAGATGAAACACTATTTGCGAACCTAGATTGCCTAATAGATATCTAGCTTATGTATCAAGTAATGGATGAGCAAAATTTAAAGTGCAATGGATGAAGTTGCCATATACTATAATCTTATGCTAATAAATGTGTTTCCATCTGAAAACTGACCATAGGTTATATCTTATCTAGGAGCATTACAGGTGAAGTCATAGTTACAGAAATCATATCTAACAAACTAATAATTGAATTCACAGTGGTATAAGTAATCTACTAGTTCTAGAAATTCAGGCCCACGTAAAACTGAAAAGAATCATTACCCTGCTTGTGAACTAATGGTACAGAAAAAACCATGTATGCAAAAAGCATGTAATTCAACCTAAGACACGGCTACAACATGTAAAATATGCAAGCAAGCATATATAGGGCATTTAGGAATTTCAAATATCTACAATGAGCAAGTGTAATTAGATCAATAAACTTCTAGGATATTAGAAAATAAGCTTGTTTAATGTTGGCTCATGATATGATTGACATTTCTTAATCAAGAAACATTAAAATGCACCCTTGTCAAGTTGATGATTGGTTAACAACATGATTGGCATACTAAATGGCACTAATTAAGTTAAACTCTAAGAGTAGGGTTCACATTCACAAACCTCGTATGGATATCCATCAAGACATTTGCTAAAAAAATTGTATTTCCAATTTCTCATCAAATTCCTTAGAACAAGTATGTTTTTTGTGGAACACATTTGTTCTATTTAGAACATATGTGCAGAAATACGATTATTGAAGGCGTGCATGTATGTTTTTAAGAGTTCTCGCAGTTCTCGCACTTAATTTGATGCTGAAAATAAAGTTACAATATATATATATATATATATATATATATATATACATATATATATATATACATATATATATATATATATGAAATTGGTAATCGGACCGGTTTTCAGTTTCGATTGTCAAACTCATATCCAACCCGAGAACCAAATTGGTAGTTCGTTTCGTTTTGGTTTTGGTAAATTTGGTTCTATTATTAGTTCATTTCAGTTATTTTCGGTTCGGTTTGGTTTTAATTTTTGGTTTTCTGTTTTTTCGGTTTTTCTTCTCACCCCTATTTAGTGTAGGTTTGCATAAATTTGTCTATCAAGTATTATTGATACATGAAAGAATATATACAATAGTTTGGATTATTCTGGATGTGGGCTTGAGCCCATTATATAATATATACAATAGTTTTCATGATTCTAGATGTGGGCTTGAGCCCATTACAAAGATACAATAATATTACGGGCTAACACTCCCTCGCAGTGAGAGCGGGAGGATACCGGACGCTCAAACTGGAGCGAAACTCTTCAAATAAAGCAGACGGCAATCCGTTGATGAAAATATCCGCAAACTGATCACACAAAGGCACATGAAGTACTCGTACCTGACGAGCAGCAACCAAATCACGAACAAAATGGATATCAATCTTAATGTGCTTCGCACGTTGATGTTGAACCATATTGCAGGACAAATAATTTGCACTAACATTATCATAGTAAACAAGCGTACGAAAGATAAATGAGTATGCAACTCACGCAATAAATTGTGTAATCAACAAGTCTCAACAACAGCATTGGTTTTCTGATCTCCTTGGATTTATCATTATCATGTGTGACGAGTTTCATTAGGGTTTTATTTTTTAGGGTTTTGTCGTCTGCTGTTTCTTTTTAAGGTTTGGTTGTTCCTATTTTTGTCACCATGCCTGCTCAACGTTCTAATGAAGACCAAGCTGTTCATATTTCTAAATCTATTTTTGTAACCAATTTTCCTGATAATCTTGGGTCGAAGGAATTGTGGAAGGTTTGCCAGGGGTATGGGAAGGTGATAGACGTTTTTATTCCTAATCGTAGATCCAAAGCAGGTAAACGTTTTGCTTTTGTCAGGTTTATTCGTGTTAACAATTTAGATCGTTTGGTTGGCAATCTTTGTACGATTTGGATTGGTCGTTTCCATCTCCATGCCAATGTTGCCCGTTTTGAACGTGCAAACAAAACTGTAAAACCATCAGGGCCTTCTCAATCCAATGCGCATGGTACATTTGGGTCATTTGTTTCTGTGCTGGAGGACTTTCAACGCCATTGATCGCCTCATTGCTCCTGTATCTCCTCACCGGCGTTGGTTTTGGTGATTCTGTGTTGTTGGAACGTGACTCTCTGTCATGTCATAAGGGCGTGTGAAAGATATTAACTCCATTCCTAACCTCCGGATTCTTTAGCTAAGGAAGGTTTTGAGCAGTGAAGCAATCGTTATTTAGGTGGGTTATGGGTGTTGATAGAATTGTATAACGAGGGTTCTAAAGCAAACGTTTTTTGGATCATGTAGGCGTTAACTTTGGTTCTGTACGATTCTTAAATGCCTATAATGATTTTGTTAGTGTTGAAGTGTTGTTTGGGTGGACATTGGAATGTATCCCACTTCAATGTTTGGTCTCGAGAAACGTTTGCAAGATGGTTAAAATTGGGCTAGGCTTTGGATATCGAGGATAATTTTGGCTCCTCTTATGCTCGTAGCGGTTGTGCATCTTACACATAAACAACCAGACTCTATATTGGAGAAATCAAGGTGATTTTTACAAGGTAAGGAGTTTGGGCTCGGGAAGGAATTTTTACTTGGAATCCGAGTTTTCTTGAAATAAGAGTCTGTTTATTAACTCGGATGATGATTCAAAGCATGGCACTAGATATTCTTAATGATGGGGCGCATAATAGTGATGTCGAGTCAGTGATGAATGTAATGTGATGGTGTTTCTAGACAGTTTTCAGTGATAATGTGATATGAATGTACGTTGTGGTCATGGTAAGGAGATGGGAACAAACAACAATCAGTGGATAGTTTGGTTTTTTGATTTATTGATAAACATCCCGTTAAAGCGTTCGTGATGCGAGTACCCTTTATGCATCTCCTGGTTTTCCCCTAAAACTTTGTGACGTCACGCTTAATGTTGGTGAGATTTGTGAAGATGGTCCTACAATGAAGAAGACATGGTGAATATGCCTAGGGTGGTTGCTAGGTTATGGACATTCACAGGAGGTCCATCTATTCCTTTAATTGGAGAATCAGTTCTTTCCTTTTCACATAAAGTTCATAAAGGTGGCTTCTATTCTTGCATTTTGGATGACATCGGTTCGGGTTGGACATTCTATGGGTTATAATTGGATGGTGTTTGAAGATATGGATCATTATTTAGCTCACAAGGAGATGAAGATGTTCTTAAATAAATATTATTTCTCTCAATATTAAAGGTCTTTTGGGCACAAGAGAAAAGGAGTGGGGTTAAGGAGTTAAATTTATAAGCATACTGATAATTTTTTAGCGTTGCAAGAGCAAAATGGATTGTATTTCTCTATGGACGTAAGTCCCTATGGAGAATTCGAACTTTGATTTTGTTGCCAGTGATCATTAGGGAATTGGTGTATTCTTTGTATTTGGGAGGCCTCTATCTTCAAGAAAGATGGCGCGTACTATTCTGCATAATTTTATAGCTATTTACGGCCCATGGTTACCTCATTATGTCAAGATTTCTTTTGGTGGCGGGATTACGCTCATCAACAGCCTGGTAGCAAATAGGGCTCTTTTGGGATTTTTTATCTAATCTTGTACGGAGATGGAGCGGGCGAAGCTATTATAATGGGTGAACTTTAATGACGTTCGAAACTATGGAGAAAGACTTGGTTCGTCTTTCATGCATCTAGTGCCCGGTGTTTTATCGGTTTTTGTGTCTTCTGGTCTTGTGGATGTCAAGTTGGAAGGGTACTCGTTTACTTGGTCGCATCCCTCAGCCTCCAAAATGAGTAAATTAGATCGCTTTCTTGTTACAGAAGGTATTATCTCGCTTTATCCGTCTATTTCAGCTTTGTGTCTTGACCGTCACTTGTCCGATCATCGTCCTATTCTTTTGAGGGAAGTTTCATCTGATTTTGGTCCGACTCTGTTTCGTTTCTATCAATCTTGGTTAAGGATGGAGGGTTTTGATTCGATGGTGGAGCATGCGTGGTTGTCTTTTTCGCATTCTGATTTCAATGCTATGGTTAGGTTCAAGAAGAAATTGCAAGACCTTAAGTCTATTATCTTTTATGGGTTTACAGATAAAAGTTTATCTTCATACCGCAAAGATTCTCGACAGAATGATTTGATCTCTATTGATAAAAGACTTGGAAGGGGAAGCGTTTTCCGAAGAACATCCTTCTCAATCGGAATGGAACTAAACCGAGGCTGCAAGATATTAAACTTTTGGAGTTAAGGATTGGTTCAAAAATCTAAAATCAAATGGGCTATCGAAGGAGATGAGAATTCTAAATTCTTTCATGGTATTATTAATAAGAAAAGGTCTTAGTTGTCGATTCGTGGTGTTTTCGTTGAGGGCACTTGGTGTACTGATCCGAGTATTGTGAAGGAGGCATTTAAGAATCACTTTGAAGTTCGATTTCAGCAACCGTGTCATGATCGTCTCAAACTTAATGCTCCTTTTCATAATCGGTTGTCTTCGGATCAGGTGGATGAGCTGGATAGGGCAGTATCGAGGGACGAAATTCGTAGGGCTGTTTGGAACTGTGGCGAGAATAAGTCTCCTGGCCCCGATGGTTATACGTTTGAATTTTTTAGAAAGTATTAGAGTCTTGTCGGGGCGGATTTTTGCGATGCGGTCGACTATTTTTTTAAGTCTGGTACGTTTCCAAGGGGGTGTAACTCGTCTTTCATCGCCTTAATTCCTAAAGTTAATGATGCTAAGTTCGTTAATGATTTTCGGTGCATAAATCAGTTTGATTGGATGCGTTTATAAGGTGATCACGAAAGTCTTAGCTAATCGTTTGGCTACTGTTATATCCGATTTAGTTTCCGAGACTCAATCGGCCTTTGTTGCTAATAGACAAATATTGGACGGTCCTTTTATCTTAAATGAGGTGTTAAACTGGTGTAAGCGAAAAAGGAAGCAAGCTATGTTTTTTAAGGTTGATTTTGCTAAGGCGTATGATTCGGTTCGGTGGGATTATCTCTTGGATATTCTTCAAGCGTTTGGGTTTGGGCCGAATTGGTGTAGGTGGATCCGTGGTACTTTTACTTCCTCCATGGCTTCCATATTGTTTATGGTTAGCCCTACGGTTTGGGAGGGTTATTATAGATTTTAGTTTTATACCTCCTTTTTGTTCTATTTTTCCTTGATTAATTTCAATTTCGATTTTTTATACATTCCCTTTTTGTTGTGGGTGAAAACAAGGTGATCCGGTGGCACCTTATCCTTTTTCATTCTTATTATGGAGCGTTACTTATTCTTTCTCCCGTGTTGTTGACGATGGGCTCGTTTAAAGGTTTTCAATTTGCATGGCTCGGTTAATATTCTCAATCTTTTTTATGCTGACGATTCCATGTTATGGGAGAGTGGTACACGAAAAGAACTTACATAATTAATGTTAAAGTTCTTAATTGCTGGGGGGTGTGGATTCCATCTTGGTCGGGTCTTAAGTTAACATTGCTAAGAGCCAGTCTTGGGTGTGGGGTTTTCAGAAAGTTGTTTTGCAGGCGGCGAATTGGATCGGGTGTCTTTTTGAACCACTCACTTTTCGTACTTCTTGGTGTGACGGTTGGGGAGTGTATGTCTCGGAAGTCGGCTTGGGTTGGCTTGGTGAACAAACTCCAAGCCCGGTTATCTAAATGGAAGGTTAAAACCCTTTCCATAGGCGGCAGATTGACCCTTCTTAAATCCGTTCTTGGGGCCTCTCCAATTTATTATATGTCAATCTTTAAGGTTCCAAAAGGCGTGTTGAAGACTATGGAATCTATCCGTAGTAAGTTCTTCAACGGTGTTGATTCTTCGGATAGAAAGATTTCGTGGGTAGCTTGGGACAATGTCTTAGCGTCCAAACTGAACGGTGGTCTTGGTGTCTCGAGTTTCTTCGCGTTGAATCGTGCTCTTTTGTTGAAATGGGTGTGGCGCTTCATTTCTGGCGATGGCTCTTTATGGTGTAAAGTTATTCAAGCGATTTATGGCTCACAGTTTGATCTTCATGTGACCAATCAACCCTCGATTTGGTGCTCTATTTTACGTGAAGTAAAATCTTTGAAAGATTCTGGTTTTGATTTTTCTTCGCATTGTAAGAAGCGGATTGGGGACGGGTCTTGTACTAGTTTTTGGTATGATATATGGTTAGCTGATGCCCCTCTTTGTGTTCAGTTTCCCCGTTTGTTTGCTCTCGAATTGGATAAGGAGATTGTGGTGGCTAATAAAATGGGAGATTCTTCGGTCTCAGCTTCTTTTCGTCGGGACGTGCGTGATGGAGCTGAGCGGCAGCAGTGGGATGACCTTTCTTCAATTCTGAACTCGGTTGTCCTCTCGTCTTCCAAAGATAGGTGGACTTGTGATTTGTCGGGAGATGGAGAGTTCAAGGTTAAAGTCATCAGAAACTTTATTGATGACTTGTTTCTCCCTTCGTCGGGATGTTGAACGAGATGGGTAAAATCATTACTATTAAAGTATGTTTTTTCTGTGGCCGTGCTCGTCGTGATAGGTTACCTACTAGAATCAATCTTAGCAGTAGAAGGTGTTTTTGTTGGATTTTCCCATCTGTGTCCTCTTTTTAATGCTGCTATGGTGGATGTTCAGCATGTTTTTCTTTCGATGTGAAGTGGCTCCGAGTAGTTTCTTGTAAAATTTGTCGTTAGGTTGGATTTGGATTGGCCCGGGAGAAGGAGAAGTTTGATCTTTCTCGGATGGGCAGGCTTGGTTCTTATCCTTTCGGCTTTCCTTCTGTTCTCAAGTCTATTTTAGAAGGTGTTTTTTATGTTGCTTGGTGGCGGATTTGGAGGCTTCGAAATCAGTTGGTCTTTGACGCTTCGCCTCCTAATCGTTCGACGATTTTTGATGACATTGTTTCTTGGTACTTTTTATGGTGTTCTAGTAGATGTAATAGGGTTTTTTCTTGGGAGTATTGGTTAAAAAACCCCTATCTTATTTCTTTGTAATGTCTTTCTAGCTCCTTGCTAGTTTTTTTAATAAAGTTGCCGTTCAAAAAAAAAAGTACTCGAACCTGACGAGCAGCAACCAAATCACGAACAAAATGGATATCAATCTCAATGTGCTTCGTACGCTGATGTTGAACCAGATTGTAGGACAAATAATTTTCACTAACATTATCTTTCGTACGCTTGTTTACTATGATAAATATAAATATGAATGCGAAATCTGTTCAAAGCCTAATAACTTTCAGTATGTATATAAATATAAATATGAATGTGAAATCTGTTTTCAAATACAGTCGTAAATGGCAAAAAAATATAGGTTATTTATATATTTTAAACTTTTATAGAAGTGCACGTTTCTAACCCCTATCGTTTATATTAAAGTTATTAAGTAGTTTAGGTGTGTTTTGAAAGTATACTTTTTAATATATATATATTAAACTTCAACATTTTTCATAAAATCGTACATATGTCAGAGGCATTGCAATATTTGGCTCGTTTTGTTCGTAATTCGAAGATCTTTCCGCGGGTATTTTTTGATCTGAATGAATCGGTGGATATGCGTTATATATTTGATAAATAAAGTTTATTACATAAAAAAATCGTAAATAGTTAAAAGTTGAGGGCACAATTTGTAAATTTTCTTTTTTCCTTATTTATATTTAATTCACCATTTTTTATAAAATGGTGCGTATGTCATAAGCGTTGCAATATTTGGCTCGTTTTGTTCGCAATTCGAAAATCTTCGCGCGGGTATTTTTTTATCTGAATGAATCGGTAGATATTTGTTATATATTTGATAAATAAAGTTTATTATATAAAAAAGTCAGTAAATAGTTATAAGTTGACGGGCCGTTTTATAGATTTTCTTTTTTTTTTAATTTGGGCTGGTGGGGATTTTTTTATGTTGGACCAACTTTTTGGGCTCATAACATTGGGCCATGACAAACGACGTCCATGGAAATTAGTATATTGGCTTTATGTCGAAAGGTGCTTAGGTTTTATTGTGTATTTTATGTTTGTTTCAAACGTGGGTATACCCGCGCTTTATTGAGGGACGTTGCCGCGGGGAATAAAGTGCGCAACGGACCAGTGACTCGAATAGTGTGAGATTGTATTTCGGGAAAAAAAATCTTTAAAGAAAAAAACTTAAAAAAGAAAAACGGGTCGGACTGACTGGTTTCGACCGGTTGACCCGCCGGAGATCCACCTTTTTCCAGCGAGTTGACCAAGGTCTGGGTTTTGACCCGCGTTTTCAAAGAGAGCCCAATAAATGTATATAGTATATATAATATATAATTACACCCTTTAATAGTTACCTCGCCTTCCCACAAGTTTTTATTCTTTGATTTTTGACACATGTATTTTTTTAACTTATTTAAAAAAAAACCAATATGCAAAACACTTTTGCCAAATAAAATTATTAAAGTCTTTTTAAAGAGACATATTTAAAAAAGATTAATAATAATTAAACAACTAATACTAATTAAAGTAAGAATTAATATATTTGAAATACAAAATTCTCACTTTACGTTTTCCTTTACTATATAAAAGATTAGTCTCCGTGGTCAACTTAGATAGAGTTTGTTTTAAGTCTCGTTAGTTTGGCATATCAATTTTATGCTAGGTTAAGTGTCAAGCTTAGTAGGAGCGCTTGTTTTTTGGGTAAAGGGTTACCCCGGTAAATATATTAAAACCAAAACTGTTAAGTACAAATGGAATATGGCTGAAATACCACATTAACCTCAACCTAAACAAGCTCGATATACACCTAAAACTTGTGCTTATGACATGCCATAAACACTTACATCAATAGAAACAATAAGATGAACTAGGACAAAAGACTCAACAAAACAAACTAACCAACAGCAGCCGTGAAAGAATATCTTTATCCATCCTAATTTGGAAATTTTAAAAAGATTAGACGTTTCATACAAAAAACATTTCAACTTCTACATTCCTCAAGCGATTCATCATACAAGCGGCAGCAAAAGAATTTGAATAGTATATATTATCTTGATGTAGGATAGTAACCATGTAACATCCTAGAATTTTCGAAATTTTCAAATGATGATTATACCCTTTGACATTTTGAGGGTCCGAATGACTTTTGACTTTTTGACGTTTTATTGTCATATACAAGCATTACCAATGCCGAGAGGTACCTAAAATTTCCGAACGTATTTTAATAATAAATTATATTTATTATTACACACCGCGTGTACAAAGTTACTTTTGACTTATTTGATTCGAAAACGAAAGAGATATATATTAATTCATAGTTGATTTCACAAACGAAACCACAATAATATCACGTTTTTCACAACTCGGACTCTAAAGCAATTTGATATAAAACGATATTTGGGACAACTTTTTAGTTTTGCCCGAGACTTGAGAATAAGTAGAAGAGGGCTGAAACAGCCTCGCAAAATTATAGAAGCGAGAACAACGCGTACAGACACAAAAATAATTAAATTATATTTAATTACCACTTTTTATTAAATAAAAATAGTTAATATTTTATCCAAAAGCGTTATTATAATAACGCAACGTTGAAATTCTAAAGTTTTATTTTTACAGACAAAGCTTACTCGCGACACCCACAGGTACCAAATAAATAATAATGATTTTTATATATTAATAAAACATATTATAAACACTATCAAGTAAATATTCATTTTTATGGGAAAAATAATTTGGAACGGAATGGCGCAAGTGTCATATTTTAAATCCTTCGTTAAGTGGCCTAAATGAGACCTGAACCATTAATTAACAAAAAATACATTTTTGGTCCCTCTGGTAATATTTATAAATTCCAACCCTAAATCATATTAGTCTTCCATTTCTTATAACTTTATATACACATGTATATTATGAGTTAATAGGTTTCCTTAGTTTTCATAACAAACCATAACACTAATACACAAACTCCCATCCGCCTCAATAAATATTGTCCGCGCTCCCCAATTTTCCATGCCTAGTTCGGTCCAGTCTCCGCCGCTACCACCACATGTCGCAATAACCAAACCGCTGTCACCAACATCATCCCCCACATGCCATCACCATACCACCATCTCTACACACCACAGATCCACCTCTTCATCATCGTCGCCATCTCGCAGCCCCCTCCGACACCCTCCATTGTCACAGCCACCCACGACAACCACCATACCACAACCACGCACCACCAACAGGGTTCGTTTGGTTATGATAAACACCGCAAGGAGTGCTTTCACAAAAAGGGCGTGTGTGGTTCATTTGCATCTGCAAGGGTGCGCTTGTTTATATGTTGACACCACAAGGGTGCACTTGGTTTTCATATCAACGCCAAAGTGGGTGCGTTTAGTTTTGTATTTCGCAGCCAAGGGCTGCGTTTGGTTGTTACAACACCCAAAGGGGTGCGTTATTTGGAGTTTCTCTTGCACCGACGAGGTCGTTGTTGGTGAGTATTATAACACCCAACTAAGGGTGCGTTTTGGTTGGAATGACCACCAACCACAAGGTGGCTTTTGCAGTCACCGACCACCATAATTTGCGTTTGGGTTGACTGAAATAAGACCAATTCGGGTGCGTTTGGTAAACAGAATAGGGTGCGTTTGGCTTGTGATGAAAACAACTAAGTGTGCTTTGGTTATGCATATAGGCCACATAAGTTGTATTTGGTTTGCTAGAATATTGCCAAACGAAGGTTTTGTATACAGACACACGCAAGAGGTCGTGGTTTGGTTTCGACAGATGGAAATAAAGGGGCGTTTGGGTTGGGCATAATTGCACCACAGGGTGCGTTTCGGATATACAATGAGAACCAAGGGGTGCGTTTTTGGTTTAGAGAAGACACAGAAATGGGTCCGTTTGGTTTGGGTTAGACAGAAATATGTGCGTTTGGGTAGCAGAAATACCGTAAATGCTATGTTTGGGTTATATAAATTGATAAATAAATATATCATAAATTATAAAATATAAAACCGTTGGTGAGGATTATAAATGGGTTATATAAATATGAATAATTATTACTATTGCTTATTTTCTACTAAAAATATAAAAAGAAATTAATATTTGAAACACATCGGATTATTAGTTCATTTAAGTTATTTTCGGTTCGGTTTGGTTTTAGTTTTTGGTTTTCGGTTTTTTCGGTTTTTCTTCTCACCCCTATTTAGTGTATGTTTGCATAAATTTGTATGTCAAGTATTATTGATACATGAAAGAATATATACAATAGTTTTCATGATTCTAGATGTAGGCTTGAGCCCATTACAAAGATACAATAATATTACGGGCTAACACTCCCTCGCAGTGAGAGCGGGAGGACACCGGACGCTCAAACTGGTGCGAAACTTCTCAAATAAAGCAGACGGCAATCCGTTGATGAAAATATCCGCAAACTGATCACACGAAGGCACATGAAGTACTAGAACCTGACGAGTAGCAACCAAATCACGAACAAAATGGATATCAATCTCAATGTGCTTCGTACGCTGATGTTGAACCAGATTGCAAGACAAATAATTTGCACTAACATTATCTTTCATACGCTTGTTTACTATGATAAATATAAATATGAATGCGAAATCTGTACAAAGCCTAATAACTTTCAGTATGTATATAAATATAAATATGAATGCGAAATCTGTTTCAAATACAGTCGTAAATGGCAAAAAAATATAGGTTATTTATATATTTTAAACTTTTATAGATTTGCACGTTTCTAACCCCTATCATTTATATTAAAGTTATTAGGTAGTTTAGGTGTGTTTTGAAAGTATACCTTTTTAATATATATATATATATATATATATATATATATATTAAACTTCAACATTTTTCATAAAATCGTACATATGTCAGAGGCATTGTAATATTTGGCTCGTTTTGTTCGTAATTCGAAGATCTTTCCGCGTGTATTTTTTTATCTGAATGAATCGGTGGATATGCGTTATATATTTGATAAATAAAGTTTATTACATAAAAAATCGTAAATAGTTAAAAGTTGAGGGCACAATTTGTAAATTTTCTTTTTTTCCTTATTTATATTTAATTCACCATTTTTTATAAAATGGTGCGTATGTCATAAGCGTTGCAATATTTGGCTCGTTTTGTTCGCAATTCGAAAATCTTCGCGCGGGTATTTTTTTTATCTGAATGAATCGGTAGATATTTGTTATATATTTGATAAATAAAGTTTATTATATAAAAAAGTCAGTAAATAGTTATAAGTTGACGGGCCGTTTTATAGATTTTCTTTTCTTTTTTTTAATTTGGGCTGGGGATTTTTTTATGTTGGACCAACTTTTTGGGCTCATAACATTGGGCCATGACAAACGACGTCCACGGAAATTAGTATATTGGCTTAATGTCGAAAGGTGCTTAGGTTTTATTGTGTATTTTATGTTTGTTTCAAACGTGGGTATACCCGCGCTTTATTGAGGGACGTTGCCGCGGGGAATAAAGTACGCATCGGACCAGTAACTCGAATAGAGTGAGATTGTATTTCGGGAAAAAAATCTTTAAAGAAAAAAACTTAAAAAGGAAAAACGGGTCGGACTGACTAGTTTCGACCGATTGACCCGCCGGAGATCCACCTTTTTCCAGCGAGTTGACCAGGGTCTGGGTTTTGACCCGCATTTTCAAAGAGAGCCCAATAAATGTATATAGTATATATAATATATAATTACACCCTTTAATAGTTACCTCGCCTTCCACAAGTTTTTATTCTTTGATTTTTGACACATGTATTTTTTAACTTACTTTAAAAAAAACCAATATGCAAAACACTTTTGCCAAATAAAATTATTAAAGTCTTTTTAAAGAGACATATTTAAAAAAGATTAATAATAATTAAACAACTAATACTAATTAAAGTAAGAATTAATATATTTGAAATACAAAATTCTCACTTTACGTTTTCCTTTACTATATAAAAGATTAGTCTCCGTGGTCAACTTAGATAGAGTTTGTTTTAAGTCTCGTTAGTTTGGCATATCACTTTTATGCTAGGTTAAGTGTCAAGCTTAAGAGGAGCGCTTGTTTTTTTGGGTAAAGGGTTACCCCGGTAAATATATTAAAACCAAAACTGTTAAGTACAAATGGAATATGGCTGAAATACCACATTAACCTCAAGCTAAACAAGCTCGATATACACCTAAAACTAGTGCTTATGACATGCCATAAACACTTACATCAATAGAAACAATAAGATGAACTAGGACAAAAGACTCAACAAAACAAACTAACCAACAGCAGCCGTGAAAGAAGATCTTCCACCAGATTTTGAATTAAAAAGATTAGACGTTTCATCAAAAACATTTTCAACTTCTTCTTCCTCAACATCTTCATTCAAGGCAGCAAAAGAATTTGAAGAGGTGATATTATCTTGATTAGGAGAGTTAACCGTTGTAACATCCGGGAATTTTCGAAATTTTAAATGACGATTTTACCCTTTGACTTTTTGGGTCCGAATTGACTTTGTGACTTTTGACGTTTTATTGTCTAATAAAAGCAATTACCGCGTGGCCGGTAAAATTTTCGGAACGTATTTTAATAATAAATTATATTTATTATTACACACCGCGTGTACAAAGTTACTTTTGACTTATTTGATTCGAAAACGAAAGAGATATATATTAATTCATAGTTGATTTATCAAAAACGAACCACTAAATCACGTTTTCACAACTCGGACTCTAAAGCAATTTGATATAAAACGATATTTGGGACAACTTTTTAGTTTTGCCCGAGACTTGAGAACAAGTAGAAGAGGGCTGAAACAGCCTCGCAAAATTTTAGAAGCGAGAACAACGCGTACAGACACAAAAATAATTAAATTATATTTAATTACCACTTTTTATTAAATAAAAATAGTTAATATTTTATCCAAAAGCGTTTATTTAATAACGCGAACGTTGAAATTAAAGTTTCATTTTTACAGACAAAGCTTACTCGCGACACCCACTGGTACCAAATAAATAATAATGATTTATATATATTTTATAAAAATATTTATGAAACACTATCAAGTAAATATTCATTTTTATGGGAAAAATAATTTGGAACGAAATGGCGCAAGTGTCATATTTTAAATCCTTCGTTAAGTGGCCTAAACGAGACCCGAACCATTAATTAACAAAAAATACATTTTTGGTCCCTCTGGTAATATTTATAAATTCTACCCTAAACTATATTTAGCTTGCCATTTTCCTTATAACTTTATATACACATGTATATATAGGTTATTAGGGTTTCTTGTTTCATAAAACCAAAACACTTATACACACACTCCCTCCTACTCTATAAATATCCGGCGCCCCCATATTTTTCGGACACCAACATCATCCCCCACATGCCATCACCATACCACCATCTCTACACACCACAACAACTAAGGGTGCGTTTGGTTATGCAGATTGCACATAAGGTGTGTTGGTTTGGAAGATTTACAAATGTGGGATGTTGGTATGAAGCAGAAACACTCAAGTGTGTTGTTTGGTTTTTCGACATATGGGGAAATAAAGGGCGTTTGTTGGCAATTTGCACAAGGGGTGCGTGTGGGTTAACTAAGAACCAAGGGTGCGTTTGGGTTTAGATAAGACAACAAAGGTGTCCGTTTGTTGGTTTTATGCAGAAATTAGGTGCGTTTGTGGTGGACGCAGATTTACCGTACGGGTGTGTTTTGGTTATAATACACTGGATAAGTAAAAAAATCATAAGATTTATAAATAAAAAACCGTGGTGGTTTAAAATGGTTAAATAAATATAATAATTATTACTTTGCTTAGTTTATATAAAAATATATAAGAATATATATTTGAAACACGCGGATTGTTTGAAAAGTGGAAAAACTTTAGATTTTGATAAAAAGGGGAAACGACAGTAAAAACGGAATTACAATGGCTAGAATTATATAAACTTTTATATTTAATAATGTTTTACTAAGGCTTCTATTATTTTGGAAACCGATAAAAGGGACTAAGTTATATTTTAAAAATATAGTAATTTGTATTATACAATAACCGGATAAACGAACAAAAACTATACTTTTACAATTAGATAACTATTTTAGACACGACCCGTCGAGGATACAAAATATAAATTTATAAAATATTTTTTTATATTTTATAATTGTCAGCTAGAAGATAACATCATAATTGTTGTAGAAGCTTTACAAACATCGTTTGTTTAAACTATAACTTTAAGACGTGTGTCCACTTTTATGCAAGGACTTCTTATTAATTAAATTGGTGTCGAAGTATTTTGTTTAAATTATTTTCTCACGCTCCTTATATAATACCTGCAAAGTATTATATACTTCACATTAATCTTTGGATTGCTAGTCTTTGTTATATGATTCACGGAACGAGTTATATAATGGTTTATTTTTCATATGTAATATATAAAGAATGTATTACATACTTTGTGTTCACTTTTCAATTTATTTATTTAACCAGTCACCAAACTATTACAGCTTTAAATCTAAATCTTTATCAATGTGTCGCGTTGATGCAACCATTCATTGAGAAATCCAAATACATTATCCTAGGCTAGTGGGACTTAGCCGTTAAAATTAGTTGCAACTTCTTGATCGAGCCGCTTCGTCTTCCGTTTGTGTTGTGCATATTAGATGCATATCTGCCAATTGTTCTTCATCATCAATGTGAGTTCATAACCTCGCTTTTGCAATCTTTTGAATGTTTTATAAACCCGCGAGGGGGATACATGCTTGTTTACAACTCTTTTACTTACTCGGTTATCTTATAACAATGTGATTTGCTATTTAAGATATTGTATTATACCCCTCTTTTCACTTGTTTTACAATTATTTTACAAATCTCAGGGGAGAATACATGCTCATTACAACTTGTTTACATACTCATACTCATTTACAACTCGGTTACTTGATTTATATCATTCTCTCTTTCTACTTATGGATTTAAGTATTTAAAGATGTTTATGAATACAATGGTTATCTTTTCATTGGACACAAGTATTTCTGGTTATCATCTCATGTTTACGTGTTGCCTAAGTAGCAATTAGACCACTAAATGCCCGAAACTATCATGAACTATTAATTACGGATTGTAAGCGTGAATGTTATAAATAGAATCTAATGGTGACTAAATTAATCGCCATCCGGGATTGAGTAGCGCTCACTGTGGCCGTTGTAACCGGACGACGGGTATATACATGTCAATTTCATTTGGTTCTTGGGGCAACACCGTAGGCAGAAATACATTTGGCATATTATATGCTACATATAAATTAGCTTCAGTGTCGGAGCATATCTCAAACGAGATAGATACATTTAAGTGATACTTTATTTGTTATAGAGTCTAAGCATTTTAGAAATCTTGTGGTCCACACAACTTGTTGAACATTACTGGTTAGTAAACAATTTCATTATTGTGGTAAACATTAGACACTATACTCTTTTGAATCAATATTTACATTTACAAAATCTATGAACTCACCACCCTATGATTGACATTTTTAAGCATTTTTTCTTAGGTGGATTAGATGATTGGATTACTTAATGTGCATTGGGGTCTAAATTGACAGGATTTCATTCATAGATTTCAACTTAAATTCAAATGATCAAATCTCGTTGTATTATTTTCAAGCTTTTTATTCTGATGAAATTATGGGACGAATGTTATATTAATTTCAAGAAAATCAACGAGATTATTTTCAAATGACACATTTAGAGGTCATTCTCTTGAATATTGTGCTGTTGTATTATGAAGTAACACTCCCGGACATATTTGCGTTGCGACTCATTTTTGGGGGTGTAACAGATTGGTAGCAGAGCACTGGTTATAGAGAACTAGGTTGCATATTTTACCCTAGACTATAACCGTTTTCGCAACCATTGCATCACATCAAACATTTTCAAAGTGCATACACACTATGTGCTTATTTGCTTACATTACGTACTGCATTAAGTGCTTACATATCATACATATATATATATAATATATATATGCTTGCATCCTTTGCGTAGATCACGCGTTTATTTATATAAGAGTTACTCATATAAATACCATGACGTTTCTTAAGGCATTGCGAGTTGCACAATGGCCTTATTTTATTTTATTTAGACTTTGTAGGTTGCACAATGGTCTCATTCTACTCTCAGACATTGTGAATTACACAATGGTCTCATTCTACTCGTCAGACATTGTGAATTACACAATGGTCTCACTTCGTTCTCAGGCATCGTTAGTTGATCAATGGTCTTTAAGAATATTATTTTTTTCATAGTTATATACAATATCGTATTACACCAAGACCGTCATAATTAGTGTTTACATGGAATTATGTATGAATCTAATTATTACAAGTCTTGTATGGGCGGGACTTGTTCATAAAGGATTGGTATATGATTTGCTATAGTTAAACCCTACCCGTCACAGTTCTGTTTACATGTGATTGTATATAAATCTAAGTATTACAAGTCTTGTATAGGCGGGACTTGTAATAGGATGATTTATAGGATAATTGCTATGTTGACTCACTCATAGAGACCCTTACCTTAATTACTCTAACAGAGTACTCATTATCTATCTTGAACTGTATGTCGATATCGCCTGGTAGTTTACTCCCAGTCTCCGAAGACGAGTTTTAATCACTCGTCCCATACTCATTAAAGCACATGCATCGTCATGTCATCCATCACCTTGAAAGTTATGTGAGTACACGTATTACATCGGGAATTATTAAGTAGGATGATTTATAATTTATTTATTTGAAAGGATTGGGACACCTCTTCATTTAAATAAATAAATTGTAAATCCCCGAACCATAAGTTTATCAATTCACTATTTCCATAAATTGGGACGCTTCTTTATGCAAATAATGAATTATAAATAAGTGGGCTTAATGGTACCCGATACGAGACGAGTAAGAACCTAAACTCGATAATCACCGGAATCCGTTAAAAGGTCTAGAAATGCAATCTTGTCTTACCACTCAGCGAAAACAGTAAGGCTTCACTTGAACTACATGATCTCATTCTTAAGCTATTACTTTTGCTATTGCAAATCCTTGCAATCATGAACTGTTCGTGGAACTAACAAACTTGTTACACACTTGAACCAATAGAGTTGATTCATCCTCAAACTAACGACTGAGTACCATATTTCGTCGTCGACATTATACTCGGGATATGGTTTCTCGGAGGGTCCTCACCCTCTGCATCCCCTCATCATTCGTTATAGTTATTGTCGTTATGGTTGCTGTTGTTAGATCCTGGAGTGGTCCACTATTGCGAAGACTTAAGTCACGATACATACCAACTGGTACAACTTTAGCCAATAGGTAATGCAACCCCACCTTAAACGAGATAAACACCTATCGACGAAACAAATAGTCGGACGATTCATTTCGGACCACTAGTAGGAAGACTTAGGTCGCGATGCATCCTAGTACTGCCAAGTAAGTTGGGTACTTACATCCATAAGCCACGTTGATGTGAATCATCGAACATTACAGATAGTAGAAACGAGACTCCGTCCTCGGACATTTAGAAACTTATACAAACATACTCACGCGACTACACTTTCTTCTTGAGATTTTCACTACAATGAGATTTCCTTATAACGCGGGTATATCAGTCATAAGATCTGTAATGATATTTTTGAAATGCCTATTTTAATGGATTAAATATCCTGGTCAAGCCTAACCAAAATTTTTGGTATAATGAGAAGTGTCGAAACACCGAATTTTTCTAAACGAAGTCTTCAGCGTCTTGCTTAGAACCGGTTTACTAAATTTTAAATCTTTTCTTGGTTAACACAAATTAAATCTCGAGACGAGATTTCTTTATGGGGTAGTTACTGTAACATCCGGGAATTTTCGAAATTTTAAATGACGATTTTACCCTTTGACTTTTTGGGTCCGAATTGACTTTTTGACTTTTGACATTTTATTGTCTTATAAAAGCAATTACCGCGTGGCCGGTAAAATTTTTGGAACGTATTTTAATAATAAATCATATTTATTATTACACACGGCGAGTACAAAGTTACTTTTGACTTATTTGATTCGAAAACGAAAGAGATATATATTAATTCATAGTTGATTTATCAAAAACGAACCACTAAATCACGTTTTCACAACTCGGACTCTAAAGCAATTTGATATAAAATGATATTTCGGACAACTTTTTAGTTTTGCCCGAGACTTGAGAACAAGCAGAAGAGGGCTGAAACAGCCTCGCAAAATTTTAGAAGCGAGAACAACGCGTACATACACAAAAATAATTAAATTATATTTAATTACCACTTTTTATTAAATAAAAATAGTTAATAAATTAGTTAATATTTTATCCAAAAGCGTTTATTTAATAACGCGAACATTGAAATTAAAGTTTCATTTTTACAGACAAAGCTTACTCGCGACACCCACTAGTACCAAATAAATAATAATGATTTAAATATATTTTATAAAAATATTTATGAAACACTATAAAGTAAATACTCATTTTTATGGGAAAATAATTTGGAACGAAATGGCGCAATTGTCATATTTTAAATCCTTCGTTAAGTGGCCTAAACGAGACCCGAACCATTAATTAACAAAAATTACATTTTTGGTCCCACTAGTAATATTTATAAATTCTACCCTAAACTATATTTAGCTTGCCATTTTCCTTATAACTTTATATACACATATATATAGGTTATTAGGGTTTCTTGTTTCATAAAACCTAAACACTTATACACACACTCCCTCCTCCTCTCTAAATATCTGGCGCCCGCATATTTTCCGGCCAGTCTCCGCCGCTACCACCGCGACACCAACATCATCCCCCACATGCCATCACCATACCACCATCTCTACACACCACATATCCACCTCTTCATCATCGTCGCCATCTCACATCCCCCTCCGCCACCCTCCATTGTCACAGCCACCCACGACAACCACCATACCACAACCACGCACCACCAACAGGGTTCGTTTGGTTATGATAAACACCGCAAGGAGTGCGTTCACAAAAAAGGCGCGTGTGGTTCATTTGCATCAGCAAGGGTGCGTTTGTTTATATGTTGACACCACAAGGGTGCACTTGGTTTTCATATCAACACCAAAGAGGGTGCGTTTGGTTTTGTATTTCGCAGCCAAGGGCTGCGTTTTGTTCTTACAACACCCAAAGGGGTGCGTTTTGGTTCTTGCACCGACCAGGGTGCGTTTGGTATATGTAAACCCAACAAAGGGTGCGTTTGGTTGACTGCCACCACCACAAGGGTGCGTTAGGTTGACTGAAATACCAATTAGGGTGCGTTTGGTACAGCTTAGGGTGCGTTTGGCTTGGTAGAAAACAACTAAGGGTGCGTTTGGTTATGCAGATTGGCACATAAGGTGTGTTTGGTTTGGCAGATTTGCCAAACGGGGGTGTTTGGTATAGCAGAAACACGCAAAGGGCGTGTTTGGTTCGACAGATTGGATATAAAGGGGCGTTTGGTTGGGCAGATTTTGCACCAAGGGGTGCGTTTGGGTTAACATTAGAACCAAGGGGTGCGTTTGGGTTTAGAGAAGACAACAAAGGGGTCTGTTTGGTTGCAGAAATAGGTGCGTTTGGGTGAGCAGATTTACCGTAATGGTGTGTTTGGGTTATATAAATTGATAAGTAAATATATCATAAGATTTATAAATATAAAACCGGTTGGTGGTTTAAATGGTTAAACAAATATAATAATTATTACTTTGCTTAGTTTATATAAAAATATATAAGAATATATATTTGAAACACGCGGATTGTTTGAAAAGTGGAAAAACTTTAGATTTGATAAATATGGGAAACTATATATTTACAGAAGTGTCATGGCAAAATTTATATAAACTTTTATATTTAGTAATGTTTTACTAAGGCTTCTATTATTTTGGAAACCGATAAAAGTTATATTTTAAAAATATAGTAATTTGTATTATACAATAACCGGATAAACGAACGAAAACTATCCTTTTACAATGAGATAACTATTTTAGACACGACCCGTCGAGGAAAAAAATATGAATTTATAAAATATTATTTTATATTTTATAATTGTCAGCTAGAAGATAACATCATAATTGTTGTAGAAGCTTTACAAACATCGTTTGTTTAATCTATAACTTTAAGACGTGTGTCCACTTTTATGCAAGGACTTCTTATTAATTAAATTGGTGTCGAAGTATTTTGTTTAAATTATTTTCTCATGCTTCTTATATAATACCTGCAAAGTATTATATACTTCACATTAATCTTTGGATTGCTAGTCTTTGTTATATGATTCAAGGTACAAGTTATATAATGGTTTATTTTTCATATGTAATATATAAAGAATGTATTACATAATTTGCGTTCACTTTTCAATTTATTTATTTAACCAGCCACCAAACTATTACAACTTTAAATCTAAATCTTTATCAACGTGTCGCGTTGATGTAACCATTCATTGAGAAATCCAAATATATTATCCTAGGCTAGTGGGATTTAGCCGTTAAGATTAGTTGCAACTTTTTGATCGAGCCGCTTCGTCTTCCGTTTGTGTTGTGCATATTAGATGCCTATCTGCCAATCGTTCTTAATCATCAATGTGAGTTTATAACCTCGCTTTTGCAATCTTTTGAATGTTTTATAAACCCGCGAGGGGGATACATGCTTGTTTACAACTCTTTTACTTACTCGGTTATCTTATAACAATGTGATTGCTTTTAAAGGATATTATGAGTTTATAGCCCCTCTTTCACTTGTTTTACAATTATTTTATAAATCTCGGGGGAGAATACATGCTCATTACAACTTGTTTACATACTCATACTCATTTACAACTCGGTTACTTGATTTATATCATACTCTCTTTCTACTTATGGATTTAAGTATTTAAAGCTGTTTATGAATACAATGGTTATCTTTTCATTGGACACAAGTATTTCTGGTTATCATCTCATGTTTACGTGTTGCCTAAGTAGCGATTAGACCACTCAATGCCCGAAACTATCATGAACTGTTAATTACGGATTGTAAGCGTGAATGTTATAAATAGATCTATTGGGACTAATTATCCCTATCCGGGTGAGTAGCGCTCACTGTGCCGGTGTACCGGACAACGGGTATATATCATGTCAATTTCATTTGGTGTCTTGGTCAGACACCGGTAGGGCAGAAATACATTTGGCATATTATATGCTACATAAATTAGCTTCAGTGTCATGAGCTTAGCGCAACAGTAGATACATTTTATGTGATACTGTATTTGTTATAGTAGTCATACATTTTAGAAATCTTGTGGTCCACACTACTTTGTTGAACATTACTGGTTATTAAACATTTTTCATTATACTGCGGTGAAGCAGTAGACACTATACTCTTTTGAATTCAATATTTACATTTACAAAAATCTATGAACTCACCAACTTTATGTTGACATTTTTAAGCATGTTTTTCTCAGGTGGATTAGATGCTTGGATTACTTGATGTGCATTGGGGTCTAAATTGACAGGATTTCATTCATGGATTTCTACTTACATTCAAATGATCAAATCTCGTTGTATTGTTTTCAAGCTTTTTATTGTGATGAAATTATGGGACGAATGTTATATTAATTTCAAGAAAATCAACGAGATTATTTTCAAACGACACATTTAGAGGTCGTTCTCTTGTATCTTGTGTTGTTGTATTATGAAGTAACACTCCCGGACATATTTCCGCTGCGACTCATTTTTGGGGGTGTTACAACCGTATTCTTCAACAATGATGAAGAATTAGATGCATTACCTACATTAGTAACAACCTTCTTTGGTGCGCTTGTGGAAGCCTTTGGCTCATATATAACATTTTGTTTAGTCGAAGGACCAACAAACTGACCACCATTATTATACTTAGATTTAGCTTTCTTCTTTTTCTTTTTACCCAGCGTTTGAAAACCATCATTAGTGTTTTGACTGTTTTTGGCTAAGATGTGAGATTCACCATCATCCGTTGTACTTGTTTTTTTTAGCGTAATAATATTTACAAAGCAAAAATCTTTACCAAAAAAATATTACAATGTCACCGCTCAAGAGGAATTTTAGAGCTTTTTTTGTTTATCCAAAACAAAAATCAAAACATCTTATTTCTACTACATATAAAGCATTTAACACCTTTTTTCAACTATATTATTTAAGGAACTAACGTATCACATCAAAGCTGAAAATATTATTTAAAGAAAACATTAAATGTTTGTAACAACTTTAACAAATTCAAGTGGGAATGCATTAAATGACCACATCTAATTTGGTCATGTAACCACTAATTTCTACAATTATGAAAGATTGCCACCGAGAAACGCCACCGAAAACGAGGTCGCTGTAAGAAACTGCTGCCACCGTATTTACTGTTGTAAGTTATTTTTTGAAGTTTTTAGGCTTTTTAAGTTTACAGGTCGAGTCACCGGGTTACTGGTTCAACCGGTTCTAATCAACCGGGTCGAGTTAACGAGTCACCGGGTTACCGGTTCAAACAGTTCGATCAACGGGTCAACCCAGTCTTCCACAAAAATAAAATTTATATATATTTGGAATGACTTAAAAAAAAGTATATATATGAATATCTAAAACCGGGTTAACCCAGGTCACTTCAAACCCGACGGGGGTTTAAAAAAAACAGTTTAAGAAATGTTTAGGGTAGGTGGGATTGGATTCGGGTTTTCCTTTAGGAAATGTTGGAAAGTAAATAAAGAGAGAGAAAATTCATTATTATATAATATATATATATATATATATTATAAAGTAATTAAGTTGGAATATATATTTTTGTATTAAAATTGTGTGATTGGCAATTTTTCAAAAAATTTAGGGCTAATAGGCACGCGGTAACATTTGATTTGGGCTATCTTGGAGCCTAAAGCCCCCTACACCGACGTAACAAACGCATCCTTGGTTTATGGAATGTTCCGAATTAGATCTTTTAAGGCCATATAGCATCTTAAATAAACGAGGCTAAGTTTCCTTTTATATTGTTTTGCCTAATTTTCCTTTTATATTCTTTTTTTCTCTTATATAAATGCACGATCTTGAAGACTTGGATGAATATAACACTTTTCTTCCCAAGCGTCAGGTAAACGATAATTTTTTTGTTTTAGGGTTTATGATTGAGTCCTTTGTTAGTTTAATATAATCTACATATGTGATTAGTTGATTTATAGCCATATATATGATTAGTTTCGAAACTGGTAAGTGTTAGGTTTTACTGCAGTTCATGTCATAAGTTTTTTTTCTTTTTCTTTTTGACGGATCAAATTGAGAGTTCACTTTGCCAGTCCACGAATATGTCGCACCCAACAGACTTCTCAAGGATAAAATTATACCTCTATTGGGATGTCGATAATTGCGGGGTTGATAAAAAAAGGGATGCCTATGAGGCAGTTCGTACTATCAAAGTTCGTTTGGGTATATGCTTTCCTAACATAAATATTGCAAGCTTGCATGCATATACCAATGATAATAAGAAGATATCAGAGGACGAAATAAAGGCAATCCATAACAATGGATTCATAATAAGACGTGTCCCGGCTCGATCCGCAAATGCCGCTGATACTAGCCTTATAATCGATATGTTCAGATCTGACTTGGAGCAACCGTCTCTCGTAGTGTTAATATCGGGAGACGGGGATTTTTACGAGGCATTTGCGTGCTAACGTCGTTTAGGCTATACGACGGTTCTGCTTTACCCAAAAAATAAACTCGCAACTAAATTACCAAATGTAAGTGATCATTCTTTTCCGTTTGAAACATTTTGTGGAGGACAATGTTTGCCAAACTGTAACCGGTATCTGAGACCCAACCCTATAAATGCACCATGTGAGTAGCCTAATGGTCGACAAGTTGTAATATGGGATCTCGACGCCTTTCGACTTCCTAGCAAAGGATACAACGATACCCAAATATTGCACCAGTTTGTAATGACTAGCATATTTGAATTAGTTTGTAAGGTAATTACTACTCGTAAAAGGTTTATGGTACATGCGTTTGGGCCGAAGACTACACTTCCAAATGATCTCAATAAGGAGAAGGGGGGGGGGATCTAATATTTTATAACTTCAAACTCATGAAAGACAAAGAAAAAGCATGTAGGTTATATTTTAGGGTTTAGGGTTTAGTGCATTTATTGTGTTTAGGAACTGCATCCAGGATTCATTTAAACCAAACCAAATCGTAAAAAAGCAAATGAAAACATAAAAAACGAACGAAAAATGTCTATAAACGTACAAGAACAACAAACAATCTATAAAAACGTACTAAAACCGAAATTAGACTGGAGCGACAATCCGAACTAGACTGCACCGACCCATACGTGGACCGAACATTTCGGTTCGATCTTCGATCCTGTGTTTTGGACCAAATCGGTTTTCGGACCGCGGTTAGCCTTACATACAAGTTAAAGTTTCACTCACACTCTTTTAAAATGTGCGGGTAAAAGTAAGGTTATTGCTTACGCTTTTCAAAAAATGTGAGTAAAACTACAGTTTTTCTCACTCTTTGTATAGTGTGTGTATAAATCAGAGTTTTGCTCACACTTTTGGATGAGATTTTTGCTTACACTTCTCAAAAATTAACAAAATTAACTTTGGGCAAAACTAGAATTTTGATTACACTTTTTTTGAAAAGTGAAGTAAAAATATACTCTCACTTACACTTTTTTTACGCGT
>BQNB010013891.1:0-76262 GCA_026074375.1 Tanacetum coccineum
ATTGGAAGTATTAAAGTCTCAAGGACTAAAGTTGCCAAAAGGAAAAATACTTTATTAAGAAGAAAAAAAGAAGAAAACAACACAAGGGCTAAATTTGCAATTTCAGAAACACCTATTTACACTAGCTATGGCGGGACAAAGGTACAAGGACTAGTTATGACAACTCTCCATACTTTCAAAATAATGCCCGGCTTTTTAGCAAACAGAATAACAACCCCAACGACTTCAACCAACTTTCCCGCCCAAAAGTTATACAACCCAAATCGCGTTTTCACCCAACCCCGCTCCCTTTTAAACACTCAAATCGTTCATAAACTCTTCCCCAATCATAATAAACCACGTGGCAAGCCCTATTGGACATAACACCTCATCAAATGATCAAACGGCTCACAAAAGACTTACAAATGATCGAGGGCTGTGATTTAAAGGAGCATTCTAGAAATTCTTCCCTCTCCTCACCTCTTCTCTATAAATAGAAGCTAGGAGTTCATTTTTCAGTGTTAATTTTCTGTTTTTATCATTTACTTTGTAATTTTTCAGTTTTTAAGCAAATTAAGCTCTCATTTTAAGCACTTAAGCTTTAAGCTCTTGTAATCATTCCTTTTCACTTGTACTCTTTCAATTCAGTAATAAAAGTCACTTTACACCTTTAATGCTCTTTCATTTTTCAGTTTGAAGTTGAATTAATCAAATAAGCTTTAAATAAGCTCAATAGAGCTTATTACTTCTAATAAGCTAAAATTTAGCTAAATTTCTGTCCTAAGCAATTCATTTACAATTCTTACTCATTTACACTCAAATCATGGAATTTGAGAAGAGTTGAGCTCAATTTGGGAGGATCAAGGAGTATTAAGCTGTTTTGAGCTTATTGAGCTATAAGCTCATTGTCTAGTGGCTATGGTAGCCGTATAAGAACACTAAGCTGCTACTCTTGGATAGCTTAGTGTGAAGACTCAGCATTTCAGGTTCCAATTTCTTTTAATTCAGTTTGTGTAAATTTCAATAGTTTAGTGTTATCCTAGCTGAGAAAGTCTATTTTTCTTATTAATAAGCCATCATTTTTAGCTTAGAATCTTATTAAGCATGTCAAATATAGTAGGTGTAGCTATTTTGTTTTAAATATTTTAGCTCTTAATTAGATTTTAAAAGCTTTAGTTAAAAGATCAGCCACATTGTCATTAGTGTGAATTTTCAGCACCTGGATAAGCTTCTTCTCATAAGCATCCCAAATGAAGTGGTGCCTAATCTCAATATGCTTTGTTTTGGAGTGAAATACTGGATTCTTTACAATGCATATTGTGCTTTCATTATTAATGTAGATCTTTATGTTCATAAAATTGAACCCATAGTCTAACATTTGATTTTGAATCCACAATACTTGCCCATAGCAGTTGGTAGTAGCCACATACTCTGCCTCTGTAGTAGAATTAGCCATAATTATCTGCTTCTTGCACTGTCATGAAATAAGTCACCTGACAAGAAATTGACAACCTCCTATTGTGGATTTCCTGTCAAGATTTGCTCCAGCATAATCAATATCTGAGTAGGCTTCCAGGTCAAATGATGACACTCTAGGATACCAAAGGCCCAGTTTGGGTTTGCCTTTAAGGTACCTAAAGATCCTCTTTACAGCATAAAGATGTGAGGTCTTTAGAGTTACCTAAAACCTAGAACAAGCACAAACTGCAAACATAATATCAGGCCTAGAAGCAGCCAAGTACATTAAAGAGCCAATCATAGATCTATAAAGATGTACATCCACATCAGCAGCTTCTTCATCCTTAGTCAAAGACTTATAGGTCTCAATTAGAGTACTAATAGTCTTCACATAAGTAAAATCAAACTTCTTTAGGATCTCTGCAACATACTTATCCTAACTTATGAAAATACCATCTTCTTTCTGTTTGACTTGTAATCTAAGAAAGAAGGTGAGCTCTTCCATGGAACTTATCAGAAATATGCTCTTCATTAATGCCTCAAATTCATCACACCAAGACCTCTTTATAGAACCAAAAATAATATCACCCATATAAACGTGTACCAACATGATATCATTCTTGTCCTTCTTGATGAAAAGAGTATTGTCAATGGTTCCTCTTTTGTATCCACTCTTCAACAAGAAAGTAGATAAAGTAGCATACCAAGCTCTGGGAGCTTGGTGTAAACCATACAGAGCTTTTATAACTTTGTAGACCTTCTTAGGGAACTTAGGATCTACAAAACCTGGAGGTTGAGACACATACACTTCCTCATTAATTATGCCATATAAGAAGGCACTCTTCACATCCATTTGATAAACTATTAATCCTATATAAGAAGCAAAGGCCAAAAAGATCATGATGGCTTCAATCCTAGCCACAGGAGCAAAAACCTCATCATAGTCTATCCCTTCCTCATGTCTATATCCTTGGGCAACCAACCTTACCTTATTTCTAACTACAACACCTCTTTCATCCTTCTTATTTTTGTAAACCTATTTTGTCCCAATTGCCTTCTTCCCAAAAGGCAAGTCAACCAGAATCCAAACTTTCTGAATCTTGAATTGCAGCAGCTCTTCCTGCATAGCATCAACCCAACTTTCATCTTCAAGAGCTTGAGATATCTTCTTGGGTTCAATCTAAGAAAGGAAGCAAGCAAACAAACAGTGTTGGAAATCCTTGTGATTATTTCTTCTCTGCTTTTAAATATAGCTAGCATGAGCTCCAGAACTTTTGTGTACTTTGCTCCTTGTCTGGACTGCTGAGGTTGGATCTCCAATAATTTGAGTTGTAGGATGAATGGAGTGTATTCTTGATGTGGGAATAGGACTAACATTCATAGTGGTTTCTAAGTTAGTGAAGTCAACCACTGCACCCTCATCATCATAAGATGCATTGGTAAAAATCCCATCACTTGGATTGTCATAAATATCCTCAAGAGCGGATATTTAAGAATCATCTTGGTCATTGTTGTTTAGATCAGGTTCACCAGCACTAAAAACATTTGAATGACTGGCAATACTAGTTGGTGTGCTAACAATATTAACTATGTTAGTACTGGTAACTCTAGCAGCTCCTGCTTGAAGAAGCAAAACCTTAGTACATTGAGCAAACTCCTTTCTAAAATCTTTAGCTGCATCATTAGCCTCATTTTCTTGTCTTTTAAGCCTTTCAAGGTCATCCAAAAAGGCTAGATCCTCTTGATCTTTTGGCTCTTCATTATTCTTTGGACCAGTATCCCCATTAGGCTTTTCATCTCCATTATTTACCTCTGACCTCTTGACTGTTAAAGTATAAGAAGACCATAATGGCAGTACAAAGTATTCTTGAGCAGGTTCAGCTTCTATTTTAGAGTTTCCTGCATCGATATTATCTTGTGTACCTGCACTATGATTAGCTTCTTTTGGACCTGCAATTTTGTTACCTTTATTTTTTGCAATAACAGGCTGATAGTTCATTGAATTAGTTAAATAATCAAGATCAAACAGCTAATTAGGTCCTTTCCTTGTAACATTAGGTTTATTTTCTAAAAAGTTTATATGCAAGTTTTCTTCAACCCTCTTGGTTTCTAAGTTGTATACCCTAAAAGCCTTGCTATTTAGAGAATACCCAACTAAAAACCCTTCATCAGACTTTTCTTCAAACTTGCCCAGGTGGTCAATGGTATTCAAGATGGTCACATGGCACCCAAAAGGTCTTATATAGCTTATGATTGGTATTTTACCAGTTATAAGTTCATAAGGTGTCTTGTTTTGAGGCTTGGTCACTAATACCCTATTAAGGACATAACAAGCAGTACTAACTGCTTCAGCCCAAAAAGTGTTAGGTAAAAATGAATCTGCTAGCATTGTTCTAGCAGCCTCAATTAGGGTCCTGTTCTTCCTCTCAGCAACTCCATTTTGTTGTGGAGTTCTGGCATTACTGTATTCCCTCTTGATCCCTTTTGACCCACAGAATTCAATAATGTCCCTGTTCTTGAATTCTGTACCATTATCACATCTAATAGTTTTAACCTTTTGATTTAATTGGTTCTCAATTTGTCTTATAAAGTCCTTAAGGATTCCACTAGTTTCATCCTTAGTTCTTAAAAAGAACACCCAACTAAACCTGCTAAAATCATCAGTGATAACAAGGCAATAAGTCTTATGGTTTATGCTCCTTACAGATGTGGGTCCAAATAAGTCCATATGTAAAAGCTGTAAGGGCTGACTAATAGAGCTCACTACTTTGGCCTTACAGGAGGCCTTGTGTTGCTTTCCTTTTTGACAAGCAACACAGGTGTGGTCATTTTGAAAAATCTTTGAAGGTAAACCTCTTACAAGGTTTCCCTTCATAAGTTTATTTATGTTTTTAAAGTTAACCTGACCCAACCTCCTATGCCATTTGTTAGATTCATCAACTGTGGCCTTTGCAATCAAACAAGCTAAACCTCCAGTAGGAACAATGTTCTCTAGGTTGAAACTATACATATTGTTTTGTCTGGGGACTCTAAGTAATACTTGATTTTCATCAGGCAACTTAAAGTCAGGAGACAGCACAAGACATTCAGAGTCTGTGAAGAGAACCTTGTTCTTCTTGTCACACATCTGTGACACAGAAAAGAGATTAAAATGTTGTAGTTCTTTCACAAAGCACGCATCTTCAAAATCTAACTTTCCAGTTTTTATTTTTCCTTTACCAGATATATAACTTTTACTACCTACAAAAGCAACACGGCCACCATTATAGTCTTGATATTTAACAAGGTAGGATTTGTTTCCATTCATGTGCCTGGAACATCCACTATCAACAATCCCTTAGTTCTTTAAAGCTTTTTGTGGATCATCCTGCACATCAAAGAAGAGAAATTAATTTCTCTAAGGGACCCAAGCCATTGCTGACTTGGGTCTGCCTAGTGGATCTTTAAAATTAACATTTTTACTAAAGTTTAATCCACTATTGTATTTGGAGACTTTGTTCCAGTAATGTCTTTTAGGTCTCCAATTACAACCTGTTGAGGCCTTAACAGCAGTTTCCCTATTTCCCCCAATAGCACTAACTATTTTGTCGCCAGCAGTATTTACTTTAAGATATGTAAAATTTACTTTTGGTGTTGTTGTTCTATTAAATGGCCCTCTAATAGGTGAATGAGACTTATAAAAATTATTTCTTGGTCTGATTTCATTCACAATGGGTCTGGCAGTATTAACTTTCCTAGCAGTACTAGTTGTTGCTGCTTGACCAGAAAGATTTTGTCTAGTAGTATTAACTGGAAATATGCCAGTTTTAGTTAGTACTGCTTTTGGAGCAAACTTGTTTTGGTGATTCAATGTTTGCACATTGTTCCACACTGGTCTATTCTCCCCTTGATCAGTACCCTTACCCTTCTTTTTGTTCAATTCAACCTGTTTAGCCATTCTTTTCTCATGGAAGTCACAATCTCTAATAAGATGGCTAAAGCTACCGCATACAAAGCATGCCTTTTTTGTGAAACCATATCCCAAACCTAGCTTTTTGGACATTAAGCCATTCCAGTCTCTCTTGTTAGCTTTAGGACTTGGACTATATGTTTTTTGTTCTTTAACAGTTTCCCTAGGAGTTTTTACATGCTTAACAGTATTAACCAAAGCAAAACTAGGTTTTTCGTGTTCTTTTGAAGGTTCAATCACATGTTTATCATCACTTTCTAACTCATACTCCTTAATGATAGGAGCATCAGACCAAACTTTTGATTTACTTACTGTAGTGGGTCCATTTATAGCTGGTTTAGGCACAGATTCGGGTGTTTCTACACTAGAATTATATTTACAAGAGGCAGTATCACTAGTTTTAGCATTAGATTCACTAGTTTTAGACTATTTTGGACCATATGTAAACTTTGACTAATCTATTCCAAAATCAGACTTAGGAGGCATGTAGATTCCAGTCATTGGAGGGGGAACAACATGCATTCCTTCAACTTTTGCAAATTTATCATTTACAGGACTATCTTCTACATCACTAGACCGACTATCGAACATACTTTTAAGAACTTCTTTTTCATAACTTAAGACACCTTCATGTATTTGATTTCCATACCCAATCCCAGTTTTTTTAAAGCTTGAGTGTAGGCTTGAATTTCTATACTAGCTACACCAAGTTGTTCCCTTTATTCATCATATAATTTCTTAAGCTTAGCATAAGATTCCTCACATTCTTTTGAACAAGATGTTACCTTAGTGTTCGAACCTGAGTTGCTATGAGCCATCAAAGCAAAGTTCTCTTGCTCATCTTCTGCATGAACAGTCTAATCAACACCATCCCCATCAAGAGTTACTAAAGCTTTAGGTTCCTCTTGTTTTTCAGGTCTCCTCCCATTGTCTTTCGGTTTATATCCAGTGTTCACTGCATCTCTCATTCTGCTTTCTTGATTTCTTTTTTATATGCACTCTCTAGCAAAGTGCCTTGTGTTATGGCAATTGAAGCACTCAACCTTGGTTTTATCAAAGCCAACTAGTTCTTTGGCATCAAACTTTAGCCTTCTCCCTGTCTTCTTGTAAAACTTCTTCAATCTTATGGAAATCATGGCCACTTTCCATTTCAAATCCATCTCTTCTAAATCAAACTCATCAACCTATTCAAGATCTTCATGATCCAATTGTGGACTACTTGATTGATTAGAAAAGAAAGAGTACTTGAGTTCATTAGTGTATGATGAAGATCCTTCCTTTTGTGAGTTATGGCCAGAAGAAGTAGAAACACCATAAGCAGTACTAACATCATTAGTACTGTTAGTGTTTTCAGAAGAAACAAACACCACATTCTGTGTGCTGGAAGGTGATGCAGTAGAGCCTTTAATATTAGACTCAAAGACTCTAAGATTGTTATAAAGATCATCAAAACTAAGAGTATCTACTCCTGGCTTGGTCCTCATTATCAAGGATACTTGGGACCAGGAAGCAGGTAAAGATCTAAGAAACTTCTGATTGGCATCTTTAGTGGAAACACCTGCACCATGAATCTCAAGTTGACTCAAAAGACTCTGAAACCTATCATAACCTTTGTGAGATCCTTCTGAGTTGGATACAAAAAAGCTTTCAAATTGTTACTTGAGAATGTATTTCTACATCTTCTTAGATTCATCATTGCCACCAAATCTTGATTTGATAGCTTCCTACATTTCTTTATCATTAGTCATTTTGTGAAATTTTGCTAAATGGTCTTTTGGTATAGACATGAGCAAGGTAGTCCTTGCTTTTCTTTCTCTTTCTCTAGCCAAAATCTCTTCAGCAGTTTTAGGAGGCAAAACCCTTATTTGTCCATTTGTATTTGTTGAGACTTGTACTGGACCATTTCCCTTTTGTATGACTTCTCATATAGGATAATTTGTATGCCCCAAGTAATGTTCCATTTTCATGGCTCATATGTCATACTCACCTTTCTTTATAATAGGGAGTTTAATAGTTGACATAGTGTGAGGGGCTTGTTGTGTAGGTGTAACTGGTGGTGGTGGTGGTGGATTATCATCATGAAATTCATCTTTTCCTGCCATTTACAGATTACTAACTATGAATATTTGTGAAACTTGTATATCTAACTAATGCCTTAAAATTCCTTTTATACACCAAGGAAACCCTAATGGGCTTACAAAACACGTTAAGTGATCATGCATATCTATTCCTAATATATCTCATGCATATCACTTAAGCAGTACTATCTATATATGCAAGCATTACTAACTTACTACTAACAGTACTAACTCTACTACCAGTACTAACATATATACTGGTAGTACTAACTATTTATAACTAACAGTACTAACTACTTAGTCTATTTTCTTGAATCTATAGCATTCTTCACCAGCAGCACTAAGTAGAACTAGCAGTAGTAACTTATATAAGTAGCAATACTAAGTTGCATAAACTTCAAAAACCTAACAAAACCAGTCTGAACGTAGATTATGAATGCATGTCTGAAAGTTATGAAAAATGTTGTCAAAATTCTTTTTCATTTCTTTCTGTATTTCATACAGTCGTTGCAATTCCTGTTTGTCTTTATCCAAACATTAAGATACCATATCTTTTGATTCCTTTTTTCTGATTTATCGATCACAAACACGAGCATAAATCAAAATATATCCTAAATAATATCCAACACGAATATAAGACTAATTTCTCACGAACCCAAATCTTTCGCAGTTATCTCAGTTTTCACAAAAGTATCAATAAAAAATGAATCAATATTGCTATAAAACTATTAATGATCAATTTCAATTGAATATAAGCTTTTTGAGAATGTGTTAGGAATAAAAAAGTATCGGTCACTTCCATAAATATCATAAGATAGGCTCGTAGTATAGTTTTTGGAACCTAGATAAGATATAAAGGCCCAAGGCCCATAGAAAGCCCTTTAGGAGCCTATAGACGGCCACTTAGCTAGTATTTATACCCCTCTCCTCACCTAGGAGAGGCTTGTTTGTTTACTTGTTCATTTCTAATCTAATATTGTCTCTTTTCTTTTCCCTCTCTATGTGTTCAATCCTTCCACTCTCTCTAGATTTCTTATCATTTGATTATGAGATAAGATAGATCATATATTCTATAATCGGTATCAAGAACCATGGGGTGATTTTGCTAGGTTTTATGTGCGTTTCTCTTATTGTTCTAGGCGTACGTTTGGTTCGAACACTCTACAAAAGATTTCATCTTTTGTGTGTTCTAATACCATAAAGATTAGTACTTTCTTGTTTATCTATCTTAGTATAAGCTAGGTTTAAAAGCATAACTTTGAAAATATCAAAAATCTTCATCTTTTTAAGATTTTTTGCTTCGAACTAGTTATGTGTCCAAAATCTTGATCCGAAAATTTTTATGTTAAAAATTATAAAGTTTGTGTTTTTGTGCTTCTACTAGGGTTAGAATAGCTAGTTGTACAAGCAAAATTAAGGAAAAACATCAAAAATTGTGTTTTAAGTGATTTGAAGTGTTTGAAAAAGGCTTTTTATACACACTGTTTGAATTCGGCGATTTATACGTATTGAATTCGGCGATTTATACGTTGGTGAATTCGGTGATTTATATGTGTTAGTATTCGGCAATTTATACGTGTTTGTATTCGGCGAGTTATACGTGCTTGGATCCGGCGATTTATACGTGTGTATATCTGGCGATTTATACGTGAGGTAATACGGCGATTTATATGTTTCTAAATCCAGCGATTTATACGTCTCCAAAAATCCAGTGATTTATACCTAAGAAATCCAGCGATTTATACCTAAGTTGAAATCTGGCTATTTATACCTAAGTTGAAATCCGGCGATTTATACCTCATTTATATCTAGCAATTTATACCTGTTTTCAAACAGCGATTTATACAAGTTTTCTTAAGGTGATTCATACGTTACACTTAGGTGATTTATACACTTACCTTTGGAGACTTATACCATATTTCCTTGGAGATTTATACGGTTTTTTTTTATTTGTAAAATCTCGTGAAGTATTCAATTATATTCTCAGTTTTATCAAGAATTATAAAATCCTGTGTAATCTTAAGACAAATTCAATTAAAACAATTAACAATTTAACACAACAACCTCAAATCACTGAACATTCAAAAGGTTATCTATTCTCATTTAATAAATTAATTCAAAATAACAACGTTAGCAGAATTTATGATCATTGCTGGTGCGGACAAACGTCCTCCCATGTTGGAGAAATCCTTGTATGACTCTTGTAAAAGTCGTATGGAACATTACACGGAGAATAGGGAGAATGGGAGAATGATACTTAGCTCAGTTCAGAATGGTCTACTTATATGGCCAACTGTTATTGAAGCGAATGGTACCACTTGAACAAAGAAGTATGAAGAACTTTCTGCTACTGAAAAGATTCAAGCTGATTGTGATCGCAAAGCTACTAATATCGTTCTTCAAGGTCTTCCACCAGATGTCTATGCTATTGTCAATCATCATAAAGTTGCAAAAGAGATTTGGGATAGAGTTAAGCTTCTTATGCAAGGAACGAAATTGTCATTACAAGAAAAGGAATGCAAATTATATGACGAGTTTGATAAGTTTACTTTTGTGAAGGGTGAAACATTGTATCAGTACTACTGTAGATTTTCTCAACTCATCAACAACATGAATGTTATCAATATGTCAATGAGAGTAGTTCAACTTAGAATGGAGTAAGTTTGTAACGGATGTAAAGTTGGCAAGAGATTTGAATACAACAAACTATGATCAATTGTATTCATACCTTGAACAACATGAGGTACATGAAAATGAAACTCACTTGATGCATGAACGTTACCAAGATCCTCTTTCATTTGTTGCTAACTACAATCAACCACCACCTCAACTTACCAACTATCACTCTTAATACAATCCTACACATGTTCCTCAACAAACAAACAACATGATTTCATAAGTTTGCTCTCCTCAACCTTTCTTACTAATGTATCCACCTACTCATCCATCTCAAACACAAATCAATCTTTCATCCATTCCACCATCACATCTATATCAGTCTTAAATGAATCATCAAACCTAACCTCTTCCACAAATTACATACAATTTACCTTAACCTTCAACACAACCATTGACTAAATTTCCTCAAATGGACTCAGGTCTTGCTATTCTTGTGTTTCATCAAGGAGATGATCTAATTGCCTATCTCAACAAGGCAATGGCTTTTTTGACAGCTATAGCCTCTTCAAGGTTCCCCACAACCAACAATCAACTTAGAACTTCCTCTAATTTGAGAAACCAAGCCATAATTTAAGATGGCAGAGTTATAGTACAACAAGTTCAGGGGAGGCAAGGACAAAGTTATGCTGGTAATAGTTATAAGGGTAATGCTACTAGTTCAGGGGAAATAATACAATAGTGTAGGCTAGGGTGGTTAAGTGTTATAATTATCAAGGTAAAGGTCTCATGGATAGGCAATGCACTCAACCAAATAGGCGAAGGAATGCTGCATGGTTTAAGGAAAAGGAAATGTTGGCTGAAGCACAGGAAGCTGGACAAATTTTGGATGAAGAACAACTAGCATTTCTTGCAGATCTAGGTATTCCAAATGGTCAAGCTGTTCAGACAACCATTCCAAACAATGCTGCTTTCCAGACTAAGGATCTTGATGCCTATGATTCTGACTGTGATGATGTCTTGAATACAAAAGCGGTTCTCATGGCTAATCTTTCTAGCTATGGTTCTGGTATTCTCTCAGATGTACCTCATTCTGAAACTTCTCATAATGATATGGATAATCAAAGTATGCATGTAATGCAGGATTTTGAACAAACACCAATTGTTGATTTTTTAGATAATGAGATAATTAGTGATAGCAATATCATTATGTACTCTTAGTATTTGCAAAAAACATAACTGACAGCTGTTCAAGATACTAATTTGTATGCACAATAAGATTCATTGATTTTATCTGTGATTGAACAAATTTTAGAACAAATGATTAGTCATGTTAATAATAGGGAAGAAGGCAATCAAGAAAAGAATAATGAATCAGTAACCGCTGAGCTTGAGAGATACAAAGAACGAGTCAAAACTTTTGAACAACGTCTTAATGTTGATTTAAGCACACGTAAAAAAATGATTGATTCTCAAATGGATGATATGATAAAGGAAAAGCTTACACTTAAGCAGCAAATTGACTCACTTAAACAAAATCTTTCAAATCAAATCAAAGAAAAGAAATCTTTATTGCAAACATTTACTGTTTTCAAAAACAAATCCAAAGAAAAGGAAAATAAGTATATAGACAAATAAATTGTTGATTTAGAAAAGAAGATTAAGGAACTAGATAATATTGTTTTACAAAGTGGGTCAATCTACTCAAACAGTGCACATGTTAACAAAGCCACAAGTTTTTTATGATAATGCTCACAAACAAGCTCTAGGTTATCAAAATCCGTTTTATCTTAAGAAAACTCAGCGGATTAAACCAACCTTGTATGATGATAGTGTTATTTCTGATAAACATGTTGCTAGTCATGTGTTTGATGATGAAGAGACATTGATTTTGGAAGAAGTTAGTTGATCCAAAATGCTTGCAAAACAAAACGACCCAATTTCAAAAGAAAAGAAAGTTAATACAACTCTAATTAATTATGCTGAGTTAAATCAATTATCTGAAGATTTTGGTAAACATTTTGTTTAACAACAAGAACTGTCTGATGAACAAGCTTTCAGGTTATAAACTTCACTCCCTAATACTAACCAATCTGCTTCGTCACCTATCAAAATTGAGGCTCCTTGAGAACTTCCTAAGGTAAGCCTGGTTAATACAAGCCTTAAAAAGCTTAAATACCATCTTGGCCAATTTGACACTGTAGTGAAAAAGAGGATTACACCTGATGCTATAACAGAAGGGGAATGGGAGTTTGAACACACAAAAACTATTTTTCTAAATGAAATAATTCCATTTTTAAAGACCTTAAAAGACATATTCAATGTTTTTGATAAAGATCTTTTAAATGAGGTAACGGAAGTACAAACAGTTTTTAACCAGATGGAAGCTGTTGTTCAATAGTATTTTGTAGATAAAAAGTGTTTTGAAATTCAAAAGAAATAAGTTTTTCTTAAAAATGATTGACTCTTACAAAAATTCATGTCTCAAGATGTTATGATACGTGTGATGAATTCCACTGCTATTTTTGATGACGTGAATGTGGAAATGCAAAGTAGTGAATCTTGTGTGAAGTGTGTGGATCTTGAAGCTGAGCTTTTGAATAAACAAAGTGCGTATAATGATCTTTCGAAAAGTTATTCACAACTTGAAAAACATTGCATTTCTCTTGAGTTAACAATGCAACTCAATCAAGAAATGTTTCAAAAAGATTCATTAAGTAATAATCAAAATGCTCTTGAAATTCTAGATTATTTTGAAAATAATGATCTGAAAGCTTAGCTACAAGCTAAAGGCACTACAATCTGTAAGTTGAAGGAACATATCAAAATGATGAGAGAAAATCACAAGGAATAGAAATTCAAACATGAAATGGATGAAATTGTGACCATAAACATTGAATTAGAGCATAGTGTGGCAAAATTAATTTCTGAAAATGAGCGTTTACATAAAAAAATTAGGCATTTGAAAAAGATTTACAAAGATCAATTTGACTCTATTAAAAAGACATGTTCTCTCTTTAAGGAACACGATGACTCTTTGATTGTTCAATTGAACTCTAAGTGTATGGAAAATGCGGATTTAAAACATCAAATTCAAGATAAGGTTTTTGTGATCACATCAATAAAAAACAATTTACAAAAATTAAAATGGAAAGAAGTTGAAAATGTTACACAAATACCAATTGCCACCACTGTTGCTCTAGGCATGTTTAAGCTAGACTTAGATCCTTTATCTCCTTGGTTATTGCAAAATAGGGAAGCTCAGATATATTATCTTAAGCATACTCAGGAACAAGCTGACATACTTTAGGGAATAGTCGAACAAGCTAAGGAAAAACAACCTATAGATAATGCGTTAGACCTTGCATGTAAGCATGCCATATGAATTCAAGAGTCACTTGTATATGTTCAAAATACATACCCTAATGCGATTAAACTTAGTGAGAAAAAGGTTGTTATCGCACCTATGAATAAGGTCAAGAAAGTTATGTTTTTTGAACCTCTCACATCCTCAAGCAACATCAAACATGTTGAGTCATCTAAAACATCTGAATCTAACACACCTGTGTTATCTTTTATAGGATTAAAGTGTTCTACTAGTACTTGCAGATCACACCTACAAGCAATAAAAAGAATTATAAGATCTCACAAAAACCAAGTAGCAATAAAAAGAATAAAGTAGAAGCCCAACCTAGGAAAGTGAATAAAAAGAATCATGTTAAAGAACCTATTTGTGATGACAATGTTAAGCATACTATGTTAAATGAGAATTCTCAGTTAATTTATGTTAAATGTAAGCAATGTATGTTTGATGCAAAGTATGATGTGTGTTTCCTTAATTTTGTGAATGATGTGAATATGCATGCTAAATCTAAATCTAAGTCAAAGAAAAGCCAAGTGCAAAATATTTGGTAACCTACGGGTAAAGTATTCACTGACGTAGGACTTAAGTGGAAACCAATATGAAGACTTTTCACTATAGTTGTCGTGCCCTTTAACTAGGTTCACTCTTAATAAAATAATGCCTCTTAAGGAAACCACTTATAATTCAGTTGAAATACCAAAACCAGAGATTAAAGTTTATAGTAGGAGACCCAAACAAATAAAATCAGTAGGTTCGAGTAAAAAAGCTAAGATTGTAGAATCTAAAATTGCTAACAACTCAAAACCCAATCATTTGTGGGGATCTAATGCTACAGATGTTCCATCTTCTTCTTCTCCTGTCAATGGCATGTTGTCCAGATTGGTCTCTGGTATATGGACTCCGGATGTTCAAAACATATGACAGGGAACCGCTCTCAGCTCATGAACTTCGTTAGTAAATTTTTAGGAATTGTTAGATTCAGAAATGACCAAGTTGCAAAGATAATGGGGTATGGTTACTATTAGCTGGGGAACGTAATTATCTCAAGGGTGTACTATGTTGAGGGGCTTAGACATAACTTATTTTTTGTTGTATAATTTTGTGAAGCGAATCTTAAAGTCGCTTTTCAGAAAAACACTCGCTATATTCGAAACTTAGAAGGTGTTAATCTACTTTCAAGATCCAGATACACAAATTTGTACACAATTTCTCTTGATGACATGATAAAGACTTCTCCGATCTGTCTTCTATCAAAAGCTTCAAAGACTAAGAGCTGGTTATGGCACCGTTGGTTATCGCATCTTAACTTCGGTACTCTTAACAAGCTAGCTAATTACGGTCTTGCTCGAGGCATTCCAAAACTTAAATTTTAGAAAGATCATATGTGTTTTGCATGTGCATTAGTAAAAAGCAAGAAATCCTCTCATTAACCCAAGGCTGAAGACACTAATCAAGAGAAACTATATCTTTTGCATATGGATCTTTGTGGCCCAATGCGAGTGAAGAGTATTAATGAGAAAAAGTATATCTTGGTGATTGTTGATGATTATTCACGATTTACTTGGGTTAGATTTTTTAGATCAAATGATGAAGCTCTCGACGTTATCATCAAGTGCATCAAAAATATTCAAGTTGGTTTGAATGCCACAGTTCGTAATGTTCGAACAGATAAAGGAACAAAATTTGTCAATCAGACTCTTTGTGATTTCTATGAAAATGTCAGCATTTCGCATCAAACTTTTGTTGCTCGCACTCCTCAATAGAACGACATTGTCGAAAGGAAAAACCAAACTCTTGTGGAAGCCGCTCGCATAATGTTGATATTTTTAAAAGCTCCTCTGTTTCTATGGGCTGAAGCAATCAACACAGCTTGTTATACCCAAAACTGTTCCTTAATTCGTCTCCGTTACAACAAAACTCCTTATGAGCTGATGCACGACAAGAAGCCAGATTTATCGTTTCTTCATGTCTTTGGTTCACTTTGTTATCCGACCAATGACAGTGAGGATTTGGGTAAACTAAATGCAAAGGCTGATATTGGTATTTTTGTTGGATACGCGCCTGCAAAGAAAGCTTTCAGAATCTATAACAGAAGAACCCATAAAATTATGGAAACAATTCATGTGACGTTCGATGAGCTGACATCAATGGCTTCTAAACAATTCGGTTGAGGACCCGAGCTTCAATTAGTGACTCCTGCAATAACCAGTTCAGGACTCGTTCCAAACCTTATTACTCAACAACCTTTAGTCCACCAAATAGAGATGATTGGGATCATTTTTTCCAACCCATGTTTGATGAATACTTCAATCCTCCAACCATTGCTGTTTCTCTAGTTCTAGTGGCTGTTGCACCAAGAGCTGTTGATACAACTAAATGACCAGTGTCTATGTCAATTGACCTAGATGCTCCATCAACTAGTATTCCATCAACACACGAACAAGAACATTCTCCAATTATTTCTTAAGGTTTTGAAGAATCACCAAAAACACCACAGTTTCAAGATGATCTACTTCATGAATCTCTTCATAAAGACTCGACTTCTCATGGATCGTCATCGAATGTGTGACCATCTCAGACTCTATTTGAATACCTTGGTAGCTGGACTAAGGATCATCCAATAGAAAACGTTATCGGTGATCCTTCTCGTTCTGTCTCTACAAGAAAGCAACTTGAAACTGATGCCATGTGGTGTTATTTTGATGCCTTCCTAACTTCTGTAGAACCTAAGAACTTCAAACAAGAAATGATCAAACTGTCATGGATCGATGCAATGCAAGAAGAAATTCATGAATTTGAAAGGCTACAAGTTTAGGAATGGGTGGCGTGTCCAGATAAAGTTATGCTGATAAAACTTAAATGGATTTATAAGGTCAAGCAGATGAATTTGGCGGGGTACTAAAGAATAAGGCAAGACTAGTTGCTCAGGGATTCAGGCAAAAAGAGGGTATCGATTTCAAGGAATCATTTGCACCGCTTGTTGCAAGAATAGAGGCCATCCGTATCTTCATAGCAAATGCAGCCAACAAGAATATGACGATCTTCCAAATGGACGTCAAAACAGCTTTCTTAAATGGCGAGCTCAAAGAAGAGGTCTACGTTTCTTAACTAGAAGGATTTGTTCATCAGACACCCATCGCAGTTGTACAAGCTAAAAAGCCCCCTACTCTCAACAAGCACCACTGCATGTACGACATGCGTCAAGATTCCCTCAATCTCACAACAGTAACATGACTCCACAAAATTCATTGACTTATTTCCTGCAACAATTGGCTTATAGTTCATTGACTTTGTTAGTGCATCAATATTAAAAAGCCAATTTGGTCCACCTCCTGCAATATTAGGTGTATTCTTACTAAATTGGACATGCATGTTCTCTTCAACTATCCTGGTTCTTTGGTAAATACTCTAATGCTTTACTATTAATTGAGTACCCAACAAAGAATCTTCATCAGCCTTACCATCAACTTGCCTAAGTGCTCTATGTATTTGAGAATTTCTACAAGACACCAAATGGTTAATAAAGCTAAAGCTGGTTTTCTAACAAAAAAAGTTCATAAGGGTCTTGTTATGGAGCTAAGTTACTAATACTCTATTTTGCACCAAGCAGACATATTAACTGCTTTCAGTCCAAAAGTAGTAGTAGCTTTAGAATCATCTAGCAGGTCCTAGCAGCCTCATAGTGTTCTATTTTCTCTAAGCTACTCCATTTTGTGAGGAGTTCTAGAATACATAAATTCCTCTTAATAAAACCTTTTCTTTCACCAAACTGATTCATCTCTGTATTCCTTGAAATAGTCTATTGTCACAACTCCTAATTACCTTAACCCTTTGATCTATTATATTTTCTACTCCAGTTATAAAGGACTTAAGAATGCCACTAGTCTTATCCTTAGTAGCTAGAAAGAAAACCCAACTAAACCTACTATAATCATCTGTGACAATTAGACAATACATCTTTTTCATGAAGCTTTTTACAAATGTTAGACCAAACAAATCCATGTGCAACATATTTAAAGGTTGGCTGATTAAACTTACTGTTTTGGACTTACAAGAAGCTCTATGTTGCTTTCCTTTTTGACAAGCAACACAGATTTGATCATTTTCAAAAAGTTTTAAAGGTAAACCTCTTACAAGATTTCCCTTAACCAGTTTATTCATAGTTTTGAAATTTATGTGTCTAAGTCTTCTATGCCAAAGTTTAGATTCATCAAATGTGGCTTTTTCAAAGAGACAAGTTAGGCCTCTTTTAGGAACAATATTCTTTAAATCAACACTATACATATTGTTCTTTCTAGGAACCTTAAGTAAAACATAACTTTCATCAGTTAACTTAAAGTTTAGAGATAAAACAATACATTCAGTGTCATTAAAGAGAACACTATTCTTTTTGTCACGCATTTGTGAGACACTAAAGAGGTTAAACTGTAATTCTCTTACAAAATACACATTCTTAAAATCTAAATTACCAGTTTTGATTGTACCTCTGCCTGTGATTTTCTCTCCTTTGGGGTTACCTCCAAAGGTAACATATCCTCCATCAATTTCTTCAAAGTCAGTAAGATAGGACATGTTCCCTGTCATGTGCCATGAGCATCCACTGTTAATCACTCCTTTCTCCTCTAAATCTTGCTGTGGATTGCTCTGCACATAAGGTAAGAAAATCAATCTCTTTTGGGGACCCAAACCATCACTGACTTAGAACTGCCTTATGCATCAATATAATCAAACCTTTTTAGAATGGTTGATGCACTGTTATGTTTTGAAACATGGTCTATTACTTTAGTCTTTGGTTTTCAAACCCAACAAGCTGAGGCCTTAACAGCATTACCTTGTTTCCCTTAACAACATTAAGTACTGCTTTTGGCTTAGCAGTATTAACTACTGCTTTTGGCATAGCAACATTAACATTTATGTCCTTAACAATATTAACCCTCTGATTAAAATTATTGTTTTTAGTTGCTGTTTTGTTGTTAATGGGCCTTTTAACAGTTGAATGTGCTTTATTAAAAACATTTGTCATTAGTCTTGCACTATTTACTGTTGTTTTGGGTTGAGCAGTATTAACTGGTCTAGCAGTAGTAAGTGATACTAGGCCAGACCTCATTAATACTGCTTTTGGAACCATGTTCCTTTTAGGACTGAGGTGAGTCATTCTAGAAAAATTCTGGTGATTCACCCTTTGAGTATAGTTCCACATTGGTTTTCCTATCTTTTTATTATTAAACTGTCTCTGATGGTTATCAAAATTGTACTGCAGGTGAACAAAACTTCCACATACATAACAACCTTTGTTAATCATCTCAAAACTACTTCCTAATCTTTGAGACATCATGTTATTCCAGTTTTTTTGGTTTCCTCTAGGACTATGTGTGTTCAACCTATTTTGATTACCTTGTTTAACAGTTGTTTTCCTAGGAGTTTTTACTTTCTCTTTAGATTTAACTAACTCTATTTTAGCAAAACTAGGTTTAACTATTTTCTTTTGAATCTTATCCTAAGGCATATCTTCTTCCTCACTATCAGACACCCAATCCTTAATAATTAGAGCACCATTATTCTTCTTAACTACCTTGTCTACACTAGCCTTAGTTCACTAGTCTCAACTACAGGCTTCTTAACTGTAGGCTCACTAACTATAGGCTCATTTACAAACTCCTCTAGACCAGAGAATGACAAATCATGTTTTGGAGGCATAAAGTTTCCTGTATAGGGAGGTGGAACATCATTATACCCTAAACCTATTTTGCACTTATCAACTATCTGACAGTCTATTAGTTTGCTTAAGCTTTTAGATGAATTCTCAAGTTTTTCTATTGTTAGCTCAATTTCATCTTTTTGTTTTTGAGCCAGTTCCAACTTTCTCCTAAGCTCCGTAATGGTTACTTCTTTTAAATAAATCTTATGTTTTAAGAGCTTGATATCTTCTTTATAAACAGACTCATTTTTCTTATAAACTAGAAGTCTTGGCTTCTATAGACTCTAAACCTAAAGATCTATTCTATAAATAACAATCCTTATCAACTAAGTAATCTTGATCTTTAAGCAATCTTTATCTTCTCTGAGCAGTCTTTATCCTTTCAGTAGTTGTAATCTTTCAGTAGTTGTAACTTTGTACCAGAAGCATTAACTCTTAACACTAGCAGTACTAACTTATACACTAGCAGCATTAACTGTGTACAAACAGTAGTAACTACTTAGAATATTTTCTTCAATATTCACCAGCAGTGCTAACTTTACTCTAGTAGTACTAACATATACTAGCAGTACTAAGTTGCACTAGCAGTAGTAACCAGCAGTAGTAATATAAACTAGTAGTAATAGCTTACACTAGCAATAGAAACTAGCAGTACTAACTACTTAGCATATTTTTCATTAAGATTACTAACAGCACTAATTTATGCTTAGCAGTAGTAACTCTAAGATCATCAAAGAAGTTTTTTAATCCTAACAATCCTCCCCTAAACTTGATATTTATCTTCAAAATCATCAAGTTTCTTCATTAAAAGCTTCATTAATCACCAGGAGGATGCTTCCAAACACCTCATTGATTCTTGAGTTGCTTTGTGATGAGCTTAAGAATCTGATAACACATTTCATTCCAATGATCAGCTTGCAGCTTCTTATTTAACATATATGTAATTGTAGCAGGTGTAAAGGGATATCTATTCTCTACCAACATAAAGACATGTAAATTTTAAAACCTTACAAAGTGTACTCAACAGGAATCAAATAGCTTCCAAACCAACACTTTGCTTTCTTATAGATTCCTCCACACTGCATCATCTATATGATGTTCAAACATTGTCTTTAGATCACCCCAAAGCACTCTCTCATAGCCCTTTTCTAGCCTTGTATACTCATGCTTAGCTTTACCCAATTCCTACAGAGTTTCTAAATCTTCCTTGTCAAAGCTTTTAAGCATCTGAATAAAGGCTGAGTACCTCTTTGAACTTCCATTAGCTTTTATAATTTGATAGCAGCTGATCTTTCCTTCTTTAACAATCTTCTAATTAACAATGCTTGGAGGTTTAGTGGCTAAAGATATAGCATCAACTGCTACTTCCTCTTCATCAGGAACAATTTTCATGAGCTCTTTCATCTTAGCTGCTTCCTGATCATCATCCACCTTCTGCTCCTTTGCATTCTCTTGTTCTAGCTCATCTCCTGCTCTTTTTGAACTGCTTTCTTTCATTACTTCTGCTGTCTTGGAACTTTCTTCCATTTTAGTGCCTTCTACCAACTTTGTTCTGAAGTTAACAAAGGTGTTTACCCTCTTTAAAGCTTTGTCAAATAATTCTGGAATATTGGCAAAGGACTTATTCTTTAAGTCTTTGGGCTTCCATCCTGCCATATTAATCAGGTAAGTACACATAATACTCCTTTGTTGAGCTCTTGTAGGTGGCATGTTCCTCTTTTCTTTTGCTCAATAGCATTAACGTTCACTAGTAGTTGTAAGTTATGCCTAGTAGCATTAACTTTCAACAGCAGTAGTAAGTTTATGCCTAGCAACATTCACTTTCCCCAGCAGCAGTAAGTTTATCCCTAGCAGCATTAGCTTTCCCCAGCACCAGTAAGTTTATGCCTAGAAGCATTAACTTTAATTCCATTCTAATCAGCTTTTCCATCATCAAATTAACATTTTAGCTCACAAAATCTCTCTGTCTGTTTTTGATTTCTGTCAATTCTTTTTACTCACAATTCTCTCTTTCTGTTTTTCATTTCTCTTAATTCTTTTTCTCACTAAATCACTCAATTTGTTTTTATCACACATCTGTCTTTCTATTTTTCAACTCACAAATTCTCTTAATTCTTTTACTCACCAAATCACTATGTCTATTTTTATCACACATCTCTTTTTCTTTTTTTTAACTCACAAATTCTCTCAATTAAGACTTTAAAGATTGAGCATTCCAATACTAGCAATCAAATATTAAAATCTACTTACATCAAATGCTTTTGTAAGTAAATCTGCAACATTCTTTTTAGTGAAAACTTAGAATATTTTCTTCAATCTTCACCAGCAGTACTAACTTTACTCTAGCAGTACTAACATATACTAGCAGTACTAAGTTGCACTAGCAGTAGTAACCAGCAGTAGTAATATACACTAGCAATAGTAACTTACACTAGCAGTAAAAACTGGCATTAGTAACTACTTAGCATATTTTTTATTAAGATTACTAACAGCACTAATTTATGCTTAGCAGCAGTAACTAATACCTTAGCAGCAATAACTCTAAGATCATCAAAGAAGTCTTTTAATCCCAACAATGTTGCAGCCATTAAATCAAAAACAGACAGAGAGATTTTGTGAGCTATTCAAATCAAAAACAGAAAGAATGTTGCAGATTCTATTCAAATGAAAGACAGACAGAGAGATTTTGTGAGCTATTCAAATCAAAAACATTCTTGTCATGCTTTTGTAAGCAAATCAGCATTAACGTTCAAATCTACACTAGCAGGATTAACTTAGCAGCAGTACATCTAAGATCATCAAAGAAGTCTTTTAATCCCAACAGCTGTAAATAAGGTTCGAATAGAAAATATGTCATATGGCTTGTTATTATTTCAGATAACAACCCGGTCATAATTTTAAAGGCAAGTAGTTTCAAAAATAAAAGCTTTGCCTCACAACGTGAAATTTAATTTTCTCGAGAATGAAGTACTTCATATTCATTCAAAGGCTTGTGTTTATTTTGCAACATAGCCCGTGCTTTCTTTATCCATAAGTGTACGTGTCATTGCGCTTATGTCTCAAAATAAGAGAAATCTTATTTTTCATGATGTTAATTTTCAAAAATAAAATAATCATCTCAGTAATTCATAAAAAAGAATTTTTAAGGCATTTAACCAATCAAACAACTACCACAGCTCTTTAAATAGAAAACGGGTCATTGTTTGAGAGGGAGACAATGTCAAATTTCTTCTTCAAAAAGTCATCAAGGATTAAATAGAAAAAGGTTTTAAACAATAACGGGTTAACAATTAAAGGGGAGTTAATTAATTTTAATGTATTTGTGCCTTAAATGTTATGTGTTTATGCCTTTAGAGAGTAAATAGCAAAAATAAGTAGCTAAGCATTGTAGTATAAAATTTAGGGACTAAGTGTGCCATTAGTGAAACTATATTATGCCTTAGGAAGTTTACTTAGTAATTAGAAAGGTGTTAAGAGTTCAGAGGGCATTTGTGTCAAAGGATGAAACTTTTAACACAAACACCCCTTCCCTCTCTTTCTCTCGTCACTGTAACACATAAACACACTTCAAATTTTTATTCCTCCCTAATCTTAAAATCGTCAAGCTTAATAACTCAAGAATCATTGCATATCAAGCCTTAAGGTAAACTACAAACATGTTTCCCACACTATAAATATCATATCTTCCAAAGGAATTAGGTTATAACTTGATATTTTGCTTGAAATCCTTAGAATTTGGCCTAGGGTTAGTGAAAATCAAAGGTTGACCAAATCCTAAATTAAGTGAGGGGTTTTGATGCTTAAGGGGTGTAGTTCTCTCAGCTATAACAGATTTAAATGGGGTTAACACATGGTTTCATTTTGCTTGATTCTTGTATGCGAAAAATTAGGAAAATAGGTAGGACTTGAAAATTGTGATGGGTTTGTGCTTTATATGTGTTTGTATGCTTATATGAATGTATTTGAAAGAGAAAATCCATGTCTTGTATGAAGAATTTATGTGTTTAAGAAAAACGAGTGACAAGTTACTCGTTTTGATCTTTATATTAATACTTTGTAGATGATTCTTGTTATATCTGCTAGATTATGTTTATATATGTTTGGTTTACATGTGTATGTTGCATAAGTGCCAAAAAATGAAAGAATGTATAAATCGATGTTTATAGACGGCGTTTTATACTTCTGTGCATATAGACGGCGATTTATACACGAAATCATAGATGGCGATTTATACATGCCTGTCTAGACGGTGATTTATACATAAGACCTTACACGGCGATTTATACATAAGACCTTAGATGGCGATTTATACATCAACCTATAGACGGCGATTTATACTTAAGAGCATAGACGGCGATTTATACATCAACCTATAGATGGTGAGCATAGACGGCGATTTATACATCAACCTATAGACGGTGATCTATACTTAAGAGCATAGACGGCAATTTATACACGAAAAGTTAGACGATGATTTATACATGAAAATTTAGACGACGATTTATACATGGTCTTAGGTGGCGATTATACATGGGTTATTAAAATTAATTTTTTCCTAAATGTTTTAACTTGATAACTTATCTTAGGTTAAATCTTACTCATATCTCATGTAAATTGCTAAATTAATTATGTTTGACCTATAGTTAGTTTGTTAACCATTAAGTTAACTCTCTGATTAATGTCTTTCGTCCCAAACTTTGTATAAATGCCTGATAATGTGTTAAATATGTCCTGATTTTGTCCGAATATTGCTTGCCTAAGTTGAACTTCATGAATCAGAATAGGTCATTCAGTAATATATGAATTTGGTTGTATATAAACTGTATTAGACTATTCTTAGCAGAACCATGAATCCAGTTGCCACTCAACAAGTTGCACTCGACAATTCTTTGGTTGCTCCTAAGAAGAGACCAAAGATAGAAAAATGCAATGCAAAAATTACGTTTAGCAAATCACAAAGAGAAGAAACATATCAAGTCACATTAGATGCTCTCAAGCTATCTCCTTGCTATCCCGCATTTCTGATCACTGCTGAAGTCCCTGAAGTATACATGCATCAATTCTGGAACACCATTCCTAAGATCAAAGACACATATGCATATCGATTCAAGCTGGATAAGAAGAAGTTCCGAGTTGACACTGAAGTCTTTTGTGAAATTCTCTAGATTTTTCCCAGACTTCACAACCAAGAATTTGTTAAACCTCCTTCAGAAGAAAAATTGGTTACATTTATCCAGGAACTTGGCTATTCTGGAAAGTGTGATATGTTATCTGCAATTCATACTGATCAAATGCACCAGCCTTGGAGAACATTTACTGCAATCATCAATAGGTGCATCTCTGGGAAAACAACAGGACTTGATAGACTCAGGGAATCACGAGCTCAAATCTTATGGGGTATGTACAATAAGAAGAATGTTTACTATGTTGCTCTGCCGTGGGAAGACTTCATGTATCAAGCTGACAACAGAGAAATAAGTTCAGCAAGGAAAGAGCACATGCCCTACCTAAGATTCACCAAAGTTATCATCAACCACTTCATCTCTAAGGACAAGACTATCTTTATGAGGAACAGGATCAATCTTCACATAATTCGTGAAAACTCACTGCTCGGTACATTGAAGTTTGTCTCCAAGACGCAAGATTATCAGCAGTATGGAGCCCTGATTCCTGATGATATGATCAATCAAGACATCAAAGATTCTAAATCTTACAAGACTTACTACGACTTTGCTACTGGAAAAGCTACTCCTAAGAAAGCAAAGAAGTATAATAAAGTTGCTTCACCCTCTAGAAAACTATCTCTTGTCTTGGAAAAAGAACCTACAGAGAAGCCTAAGCGAGCTAGGAAACCTACAAAAAAGTCTACAATTGTGCCAACAGCAGGTGTTACAATCAGAGATACTCCTCGTGAGTCTGTGTCGAAGAAGAAAACACCAGCTAATGTTGATAGAGGCAAAGGCATGAATCTAGTTTCTAATGCAGCATTACTTGAAGCTGCTCAAGTAAAAGAAGCTCTCCAGAAAAGCAAGAAGGACTCTCACATTCTTCATGTAAGTGGCTCAGGTGATAGAGTTGGTTCCCAACCAAAGGTTCTTAATGAGTCACAAGACAAGACAACTAGTACAGATGAAGGAACTGGTGCTAAACCAGAGGTTCTAGATGTACCCCAATATCTATCTAAGAGTGAAAATAAATCGTGGGGAGATAGTAGTGATGATGGAAGCAATGATGATGACAGTGATGAAGTAACTAAGGATGATGATGAAGATGATTTTAAAAGTGATGTTAATGAAGACAAAGAAGCTAGTGACAGTGAAAAGACATAGTGTGATGAAGATGAGAATCTTAATGTCAATCAGAATGATGATGAAGAAGAGTATGATGAACTATGTAAGGATGTAGACGTGAAGTCGGTAGATGCAAAGCGTGAAAAAGAAAGGAAAGGTGATGCAGAGATGACTAATGCTGATAAGAATGTTCTCAAGAAAGATCATATGAGCAAGTTGTAGATGATGTACATGTGACACTCACAACAACACAGAAGATTGAAGGTTCTATGTAAAGCTCTTCTGTTTCATTCAAATTTGCCAGTAAATTTCTCAACTTAGACAATGTTCCTCCAGTTGACAATGAAGTCGCTTCTATGATGAATGTCAAGGTTTGTCAGGAAGAATCAAGCAATCTAGCACCCCCTCTTCTTATTGTGCCTGTAATAGTTATACCAGAAACCTCTACTATACCAACAACAGAACCAACGACCTCCTCAATTCCTGCTCTTCAAGATCTTGCATCCCTATTCGGATTCGACCAAAGAGTGTCTTCCCTGGAACAAGAACTTTCTCAAGTCAAACAAGTTGATCATTCTACACAAATCCTCGCACAAATTCCTGCAATCGTAGATGAACATCTTAGTACAAGAATTAGATTTGCTACTCAAACAGCTCTCCAGTCATACACGGCAGAATTTGAGAATAAAGCTCAAGCTGAGAAAGAGAAATACGTCAACATCATTGAGAAATCAGTGAAAGAGATTATCAAAGATGAAGTCAAAAGTCAACTTCCTTAGATTTTACCTAAGGAGATATCTGACTTTGCTAATCCTGTGATCCAAAGCACTATTAATGAATCACTTAAGAATGTTGTTTTGGCTAAATCTTCTTCTCAACCACAATCGATATACGAGGCTGCAACATCTCTCACTGAGTTTGAATTGAAGAAGATCATGTTAGACAAATTGGAGAAAAGTAAATCGTATCAAGCTGTTGAACAACACAGAGACCTCTACGATGCACTCGTCAAATCTTATCAGCTTGGCAAGGATCTATTTGACTCTTATAGTAAAATGTATTCTTTAAAGAGAGACTGTGAAGACAAAGATAAAGATGAAGACCCTTCAGCTGGACTAGACTAAGGGTTGAAGAAAAGAAAGACAAGCAAGGATGTTGAACCATCAAGAGGCTCTAAGTCAAAAGATACTAAATCAAGCTCTTCTAAAGGCTCCAAGTCTCAGTCAAAATCATCTAGCAAGTCTGCTCAAGTAGAGGAACTAGTGTTTAAGACTGCAGACACCGAGATGCCACAAGATCAAGGAGATGACTAGGGTAATACTGAGGATTAACCCAATGTCGAGGAAGCTTCTAAGCATGATTGGTTCAAGAATCCAGAAAGGCCTCCAACTCCTGATCGTGATTGGAATGCTGGCAAACAAATTGATTTTAGACCTCCTCAGACTTGGATTAGTAAAATGGCTAAAGCAGGAAAACCTCCTATTATCTTCGATGAGCTTATGAGCACTCCCATCGAGTTCTCAGCATATATCTTGCATAATCTGAAGATTGAGAATCTGACACAAGAACATCTTTTTGGACCAGCTTTCAATCTACTCAAAGGGACATGCAAAAGTCGAGTGGAACTTGAATTTCATTTTGAAGAGTGTTATAAGGATGTTACCGATAAACTTGACTGAACGAACCCTGAAGGACACGAATATCCATTTGACATCACCAAGCCTCTACCATTAATTGAAGATCAAGGTCGTTAAGTAGTTCTTGCTAACTACTTCTTCAACAACGACCACAAATATCCGAAAGGTGGAAGTTTAAGCATCAAATATACGACTTCTACAACAAAAGCCAAGGCTGCTAAGTATGATACAATTGAGGGCATACAAGACATGGTTCCATCATAATGAAGTCTAGTGAAGGTAGCTTATGACAAATATGTTATGTGGGGAATCACTCACTAGGGTCTAAAATGACAAAGCTTCTATGGATATGCAAGAAATAGGAAATCCAAGCATGATGTATTCTCCACTAAAAGAATCATTGCACTAACCCATGTCAAAGTTGTGAAGAAGTATGATTACGGGTATTTGGATGAGATTATTGTTCGAAGAGAAGATCAGCAGCTTTACAAGTTCGTAGAAGGAGAATTCCAAAGACTTAATCTGCGTGATATTGAAGACATGCTTCTTCTTTTGGTTTAGAAAAAGCTCTCTAATTTGGAAATTGTAGGTCCAGCCCTAGATAGATCTTCAAGCCTGTTAAGGTTGTAGAGTACTTATGTAATCACAAGCAACTCTAAGAGACACTCTAACAAATTAAACTATTGTTTACGCGGAATATAAATAACAGAGTTAAATAAGAATTACTCAAACAATAATCCTCTATGGATCTTTTCTATTAACTATAAAAGTGTTTTTCCGATCGTGTCCGTCATCTATGAACGTAGGTTTCTTAAATACACATGAAACCCTAACAACCTCTTACCTAATACTCGCTAAAGAGATAAGTATTATCACTTCCTAGGATATCTCATGCATATCCTTATCACTAACTAACTATACTATCAACTCGTAGTAAGCATAATACTACCAGGACTAATATTGTTCTACCAGCAAGAATAACTTTTGACCTGCCAGTACTAACTATAACATTATCCTTACCAGTAGGAACTACATACCTACCAGCAGGAACTTTTACTCTACCAGTAGGAACTTTTACTCTACCAGTAGGAACTACATACCTACTAGTAGTAACTATCTATTACAATATTCCTAACAATCCTCCCCTAAACTTGAATTTGACACAGTTAACTTCAAGTTTCTAGATAGATCTTTCTTTGAAAACACCAGAGGATTAAACACCCAGAAAGGGTCAAATCCATAGAGGACTGAGACCATTTCCAACTCTTTGGTACATGAAACATTGGCGATTGGAGATCCCTAATGATTTTTGGCAAACCATCACAGCCATCAATGGATTTGATTTAATCTTTACCAAGAGTCGTACCCTCTTGGACTAGCCACTTTTCATTCTAAGAATATGGCAAGTGAAAACCATCCAGAGAGGTGAATATAGAAAATGAATGGATTTGATGTAGCCTTTTCCATATGTTAATTAACTATTTTGGGTAGCTATACTCTTATGGGTGAATTCATGACATCACCTGGTGATTAGATACCAGTCCAATTCTTAGAACATGAATCATTGGTGAATTGGAATACCCTAATGATTTTTGGCAAATCATCACAGCCATTAACGGATTTGATAGAGTCTTTACCAAGAGTCGTACCCTCTTAGACTAGCCACTCTTTGTTGGAACAACCTGGTGAGTGAAAACCATATAAAATAACAGTTTTTAGCAAAACTTATAAGCTATTCAACGGATTTGGAAATCACACCAGAGCCGTACCCTCATGGTGAATCAACTCTTTCTTGTCTGTGAGACATGGTGAGTTGAACACCATTTGTTGTGGGTGGTTAACCAACACCTAATCCCTTAAAATGGCTCTGTTTGTACAAAATACACTGCAATAAACCATGCATCATGCCATATCTGTTCCAAAAGAAAACTTGATACGCGCTAAAAAAATAAAGCTTCTACCAAAAACCAAGATTGACCCAAAAAGCAAAAACCATGTATAAAAAGCTTTCCAAAATATAGAATAAAACAGCAAAAAGAAATAAGAGATAGATAACAAACTTAACAGTACTAGTCATGAACCTTAGGACGTCTTGAATTAGAAATTTGTTTCTTGAGAAAGGTAATCATTTGAACCGCAGTGGTAAGTTCATTACCTACTGTTTTGTGACAAATTTCCAGCTGATGATCGAGCATCCTTTCGATAAGGTTGACAGAGAGAGGATACTTCTTGTCCACAAACATATGTAAAACGAGTCCACTAACTGTCTCCAACACATGAACACCAGAAAAAGAATATAGCTTCCAGCTTTGAATACTCCAAGTGTATTGGTGCTTCCAAACATCACTACCATCATTCACTTCAGGTGAATCCATCAAAACCTTAAGATCTCCCTAAAGAATAAGACCAACTCCCGCAGCGTTCTTATCCTGATAAAATGTCATCACACGGCCATAAATGGTCATCAAGTCTGCTCTAGTAACCAAGTGAAGGATTTCCCTAAGACTTGTGAAGCACTTGCGAGAGTTGTCTTTCCTGTAGAAGGCATTGATCGAGCCTAACCCCGTAGGGAATAACTCCCAGTCAACAACAGCATATAAATTAACAGGTGTATCATCATCAGACGCAAAATCCTCATCAGAAGCATACTTAATGCACACTTTGTGTTCAGCATCAGGATCTCCTTCTTCAATTGGAATGGTAGATTAAGAAGTATGAACACCTTTTCTGCCTAAGTGCTTCTTCTTGGTACCAACCTTCTTGAGTGAGGAGGCAGTATGTGGTGCTGTAGAAGCAATGTTAGAAGGAACTTCAACATCCTCTATTGTAGCTTTCTGAGAAGGAACTTTAACTTGAGCGTCTGGAATATCCTAAGAATGAGAAGGAGCAACAACTTCCTCTCGTGAAACATGTTGAGAAGGAGTTGCACCTTCTTCTTCCTGTGGAACACCGTGAGAAGGAGCCTCAATGTTTACGTCATCATCACCAGTCTTGAGTTTCTTTGAAGAGGCACTAGTCATTGGACTGCCATCTATTTTTAAACCCCTTGTGAATGCAACAGCTCTTTGGATCTTATTAAACTCTTCTTGAAGCTATTTAAGAGAGAGTTTTTGAACTTGAACCATAGTCCAACCAATAGAGTATACAACAAGACCTTGATTCTTCACATAAGTGCGTATATATTACCTGAGCTAAGATGGTGTCATAGGCCTCTCCCTCCGTTCTTGAGCCCGTTGTTCAGCAAGTTCTTTTCTTCGAGTATTGACCAACTCAACCATCCTGGCTGCAAAATCATCATCAGTAAATTCAACCCCGAAAATTGTGGAAGTTAGGTCTGGATTTGCTTAAAGACGAGTCAAAATTATATCCCAAGCAGCATCTGAGTAGTTTGCAGCAGATGCAAGAACCTCTTGCTGTCTCTTTCTTTAGTTTGCAGTCATCACAAAGTCTTGAGACATCTGCCTAGCTAAATTAGCATCCTTCATAAGAGATTCAGCTCTTTGCTTTTTGAAATCTGCGAGTTCTTGAGCTTGTAATCTCTAAGCAGCCTCCCAACCTAGTCTTTCTTCTTCCAATTGCTTGAAAGTCTTATCATGAGTTGGAGTAGGATCTTCAACAGCAACACCTTTTCCCTTTCTGGCATCTCTGACAGGTGATGAAGGAGATACAGGTGTAGTACCACTACCAGCAGGAATTGTTTCAGCAGCAGGAACAGAACTACTAGGAGGAACTGTTGTGCTACTAGGAGAAATAGTTGAAGGACCAGCAGGAGCACCAGTAGAAACACCAGAGGAAACACCAGCAGACATATCAGTAGGAAGAGGTGGACTAGGAGGAATATCAGCAACATGAGAAACATCAACATGAGCATCTAAAGCAGTAGCAGCATTAGCTAATTTGATGAGAGGATCTACATCCTGTTCTTCTTCCTCTTCTTTATCAGACTCACTCATAACAACCTTCCTGCTCCTTGTTTTGAGTTTCAACTCTAAAGCTTTAACCTTCTTAACCAATTGACCCACCACATCCTTAAATAACAACTTGTATGCCTTAAGCTCGGATTCCAAGGTACTAACTTTCTGCATAAGTTCAGACACTCGAGAATACAAAGCAGTTAGTGTTGGCAAACGGTCCACAGTTCCTCTGAGGTTGGGACCAACAGGGGGAACATGAGTGGAATACCTGAGAGTAGTGGAGTGGAAAGATCCTCCCATGTTTCCTCTTCCACATTTGTGTAAGTGAAAAGGGTGAGGACAGAACTCATTGGCTCCTGGAAAAAGAAGGCAATGATTAGGGTCTGAAGTTTGACCCTGCTCAAACACAGAGGGAAAAGGTATGATGTTGTTGAGTCCATGTGTGTTGGAATTTGTTCTTGAGATTGGCTCAGGCCTAGTTCTCTTGAATAGACAGCATGAATGTTTTTGAGGGACATCTGGTGCAAGCTTCCCATGTACCATCATCTGTTATTCAACTTGAAGCAGGGAAGCATTGCAGCAAAAAAGTGGCATGTGGTCCCCTTTCAAAATTTAACCTCATGTTTAGCAAAAAGTTGTTGAAAGTTTTAAAATATGATATTGTTTAAGTATCCAAGTTTTCTATATCCAAAATTATTGAAGGAACCGAGGATCATAAGAAACTTTTTACAGTTACGATGTTATTTACCATCCCCTTGAATATGTAACGTGGCCAATAACCTTCTCATCAACAAACAAAAAAGAGCTATAGCCATGGCTTCCCAATTGATCCCAGCTACCAGATTTGGTACTGAGACAATGTTGTATTGTGTGAACCAAGAACCTCCACTGAGGTGAGAACTTGTTTTTGTGGAAGGTTAGCTTGCCTTCAGTGGGGTATCCAAGATTATCCATACCCAAATATATATCAGCAAATTGGCTAGTCTTCATATCCCCATCATCCCCAATTGAAGTTGACTCATTACAGTGTTCTTCAATTTGGTGATAGAGCTTGAGTCCATCAATCGAGCCAGAGATAGCTGGAGAGCCAACTTAGGAGGACCCTGAGAGGAAGCCGTTGACCAAAACTTCTGACCAAAGAGTCAAGATGATGGGGTCATGAGTAAGAAGCATACTAAGTGCGAACCCCTCAAGAAGTCAATACATATGGTGATAATCATCCTACCTTTGGGGTTTTCAAGTAACCCACCTTATTAATGTTCATCTCTGTACTTGAGTGCGGCCATTGTTTGATTATTAATGTGTTGAGTGTTAATCAGGTGGATGATCGCATTATGGAGAGGTTAACTACTGGTAGAGAGAGGGATCGAGTTTTCAAAGAGTGATTGGAACGAGTAAAGAGCTAGTAAAAAATTAGGGTTTTGATGTAAAAAGTTCACTCTGTTAAAATGATAGAAAACAGTAATTAATACCTTTAAATATGGTTACCCTGTGATGAAATAAATGCCCAATTATCACAACTAGAACTTTGAATAAAATAAAACTCATTTAATATCCCGCTCAAGAAAGTCACCCCTAAAGAAACTAACAATAACCAGTAGGAATGTTAACCCAGTAGGAACAAGGAAAGCTACCAGTAGGAACTCTTGTACCACCAGAAGAAACACTTAACCAACCAGAATGAACTCTTTATCATCAAAAGAAGGCCACACTGTCCATGAATAACACTTGAAAAGTGCTAAACCACCCTCATGAAAGATGCATCTGCAAAAAGGTTAGACCAAAACACACAAAACATATACAATGAAAAGGAAAAACTAAGTATCAGAAACTAAAACTATCAGTAAAAAAAATAAAACTACCAGAAGAAAAATATTGTAACATTAAAAACTAAGTGGTAAAATAAACGAAAAACCAACTAATGAGAAAATTTTACAACAACAGTCCTCCCCTTGGACTCAAATCCTCCCCTCAAGCCTAGCACTTAGGGATTGAGCATCCCAATGTGGACCACCAAATAATTGAATCTTGGTCCATCAAAGGCTTTGGTCAATAAATCAGCCACATTTTCATCTGTGTGAATCTTAAGCACCTGAATAAGATTTTTCTCATTTGCATCTCTAATAAAATGGTGCCTAATTTCTATGTGCTTTGTTCTTTGGTGAAAAACTGGGTTTTTAACAATGCAGATGGTACTCTGATTATCAATAAAAAAATTTGTGTTCATAAAATTGAACCCATAGTCAAGCATTTGATTTTGAACCCAAAGTACCTGACCACAACAGTTAGCAGCTGCAACATATTCTGCTTCAGTTGAAGAAGTAGCCACAATGGTTTGCTTTTTACACTGCCATGAGATCAACCTTCTACCCAGGAACTGACATCCACCAGTTGTGGATTTTCTATCACCATGTGAACCAGCATAGTCACTGTCACTATATGCTTCCAACACAAAAGGAGAATCTCTTGGGTACCATAGACCTAGTTTTGGTTGGCCTTTAAGATACTTAAAGATCTTCTTGACTGCATTCAAATTGGAAGTCAAAGGTGTAACCTGGTGTCTAGAACAAGCACTCACTGCAAACATAATATCAGGCCTTGAAGCTGTCAAATACATGAGGGAACCTATCATGGATCTGTATAAATGAACATTAACAGCATCATCAGGTTCATCCTTGGATTTAGGCTTTGAAGCTTCATAGGGTGTTGTTGCAGTTCTCACACTTTCCATATCAAATTTCTTAAGCATGTCCTGGACATACTTGTCTTGGCTGATAAAGATCCCATCAGGCTTCTGCTTAACTTGCAATCCTAAGAAAAATGTTAACTCACCCATAGCACTCATCTCAAATTCTCCTTTCATCAACACCTCAAATTCATCACACCAGGCCTTCTTTGTAGACCCAAAAATAATGTCATCCACATAGACCTGTACTAGAATTATATCCCTGGAATTCTTCTTAATAAAGAGAGTTTTGTCTATTGTACCTCTTCTGTAATTATGCTTTAACAGAAAAGTAGACAATCTTGCATACCAGGCCCTTGGTGCTTGATGAAGACCATACAAAGCTTTCACAACTTTGTAAACATGCTTAGGGAAATGAGGATCTTCAAATCCCTTAGGTTGAGTAACATAAACTTCTTCGTCAATTTCCCCATAAAGGAAGGCACTCTTCACATCCATTTGATATACCATAAAACCCATATATGAGGCAAATGCTAAGAATAGTCTAATAGCTTCAATTCTAGCAACTGGAGCAAATACCTCATCATAGTCAATGCCCTCCTCTTGCCTATGACCTTGAGCCACCAATCTGGCTTTATTCCTTACTACTATTCCTCTGGCATCTCTTTTGTTCTTCAGAATCCATTTTGTCCCAATAGCAATTTTCCCATCAGGCAAAGGGACAAGCTTCCATACCTTCTGATTAATAAACTGTTGCATCTCCTCTTGCATTGCCTCAACCCAATCAGAATCATTAAGAGCTTGGGCAACACTACTTGGTTCAAGTTGGGATAAAAAACAAGCAAACAGACAATGTAAATAGTCTGTGTGATTATTCCTTTGTTGATCATGAACATAGCTGACAAATGTACTTTCACCAAATTTGGACTTCTTCAATGTTCCTCTTGTCTGAACTGGTGAAGTGAGATCTCCAAGAATCTGTGATTGAGGATGAATGGTGTTCACCCTCTTAGTGGGAACAGGATCAACAGCTACAATGGGTGCTAAGTTGGTGACAGTACCACCAAAATCAGCATCATATGAAGAGGAAGAGAAAATGCCAGTACTAGGATGGTGGTATATGTCCTCCATCTCTGAAGATGAGGATATGGAATTTGCAAGGTCAGAAGGAGAGGGAAATCTTGTAGAATGTTCACTTGAGCCCAATGAGTGACCAGGAGGAAGTGATGTTTCATCAGCATGAACAGGTTCGATAACAGTAGGAAATGGTTCAGCAGAACCAGCAGAAATACTAGCAGCAGGATCAATACTACCAGCAGAAATGCTAGCAGCAGGATCAATACTACCAGCAGGAACCATATCAGCTTGTCTCAAATGTTCCTCTGTGTCTTTTGAAAAACCAAAACCATACTTCTCAGCTGTATCTTTGGCTTCATGTTCTTGTCTTTGAAGCCTAGCAAGTTCTTCTGCATAGTCTGAATTACTCTCCACCATTTCAGAAGCTTCATGAACCTTAGGACCTGAAAAAGAGTTAGAAGGAAAAGAAGGAACAACAATTACTTGTTCATCACACTCCGAATCTGAATCATCTTGTGTACCTGCATGTATGTTAGTATCTTGGGTACCTGCAGGTTGATTAGTTTTGAAACGAGTATAACCTAAAGAATCAGTCAAATAGTCAAGGTCAAAATACCACTCATGACCCAAACCCTGAACATTAGGTTTATCTTCAAGATATCTCAGATTAAGTGTTTCTTCTATCTTTTTGCTGGATAAATTGTAGACCCTATAAGCCTTACTATGAGCAGCATACCCAACAATAAAACCTTCATCAGCTTTTCCCTCAAATTTTCCCAAGTGGTCATTGGTGTTAAGTATGGTCAGAAGACACCCAAAAGGTTTAAGATGACTGATGTTGGGAACTTTCCCAGACACTAGTTCATAAGGTGTCTTGTTATGGGGTTTAGTCACTAGAACCCTGTTCAAAACATAACAAGCAGTACTAACTGCTTCTATCTAAAACATGGTAGGCAACATAGAGTCAGCAAGCATGGTTCTTGCTGCCTCTATGAGGGTTCTATTCTTTCTTTCAGCAACCCTATTTTGTTGTGGGGTTCTAGCATTACTATAATCCCTTCTAATCCCCTTTGACCCACATAGTTCAATTAATTTAGAATTTTTAAACTCTGTCCCATTGTCACACCTTATGGCTTTAACCTTTTTAGTTAACTGGTTTTCAATAAAAGTAATAAAGTCCTTAAGGATACCATATGTTTCATCCTTAGTCCCCAAAAAGAAAACCCAAGTAAACCTACTAAAGTCATCTGTAACCTCCAAGGAGTAGTACTTGTAATCAATGCTTCTGATAGAAGTAGGACCAAAAAGGTCCATGTGAAGTTACTAGAGAGGAGCAGAAATGGTGCTCATAGCAGTGATGGCCTTGTAAGAAGCCTTGTGTTGCTATCCTTTGTTGCAGGCAACACAGTTGTGCTCATTTGTGAAGAGTTTGGAGGGTAACCCATTGACTAAACCATGCTTTGCCAGCTTGTTCATGTTTTTAAAGTTCACATGAGCCATCCTTCTATGCCATTTGGTAGACTCATCTAAGGATGCTTTTTCCAGCAAATAGGTGACATCTCTTTCAGGTTGGATGTCAGACAAATTGAAGCAGTAGAGATTGTTCCTTCTTGGAACTTTGAGAACCACCTGACTATTCTCAGGTAGTTGGAACTCTTTAGAGAGAACAAGGCACTATTTATTAGTGAAAAGGACTTTGTTCTTGGTATCACAAATTTGTGTTACAGAGAACAAGTTAAAGTTTTGAAGCTCTTCCACATAATAAACATTCTCAAAGTTCAATTTGGAAGTCCTTATAGTTCCTTTTCTAGTGATTTTGCCATCTCCACCTCCAAAAGTGATAGTACCTTCTGTAATCTTCACAAAGTCATCCAATTTCTCCTTATTACCTGTCATGCTTCTTGAACAACCACTATCTACAATTCCTAAATCTTTATTCTTATAAGGATGATCCTACAATACACAATACAACACATATTAGTATACATGGGAGACCTAAGTCATTACTGACTTGGGCCTGCCTTGTGGATCATTGAAGAGTTAAACCATGTAGATTGATGAGATCCACCATTGTTCTTGGATCCTCATTGCATATTTGGCCTTTGAATTCTCCAAGAACAACCTGCTGAGGGCTTAACAATAGTTCCCCATCTTCCCTCATCCATATACATTTGGTTATAATTGCCAGGCCTACTAAAGTGTTGAAAATAATGGCTTGTTGGTCTGGTCATAGGTCGAGCAGCATGATTTTTCCAACCAGCAAAAAATGATCTACCAGCAGGAACAGATGTTGGTCTATTCCTACTACCAGCAGGAACAGATGTTGGTCTATTCCTACTACCAACAGGAACAAATGTTGCTTTTAGTACAAATGAGGGAATATTTGCAACATTATTCCACATAGGTTTATTATGCAATTCCAACCGTTTCTCATAAAAATCACAATCTTTAATCAAACGAAATTTACTACCATAAACAAAACATGTCTTAGAACCAAAAGAATTTCTTTTACAAAGACTCATACTTTTTATTCCACTCTTATTACATAAATTCCTAGGAGGTTTTACATTCTCCTTAAAAGAAAAACTAGAATCATCATTGGTGGAACTTGGTTGTTGGTCAGCAGTCTCTGACACTGTCTTGAAATCAACTGAACTAGGGGCAGAGGCTAAGGGTTTATTAGTCTTGGAGCTTGAGGACTTGACACTTGAAACACAGGATGCAAAGCCAGTGGTCTCTAAGTCTGAGGACTTATCACTGTTATCACAAAAGACAAAGTCATTAGATACAGAGTTAGTTTCAAAATAATTATTGGAATTTGAACCATAGGTAACCTGTGTATCATCCAGGTTAGGCTTGTTGGAAGGAGGCATGAATGTTCCTGTGATAGGAGGAGGAACAACATGCATTCCAACAGCTTTGACAAACCTGTCATTGAGAGGTTTCTCTGTAACATCCTTAGGGGATGAGTCAAAGATGCTAGGGGCAGAGAGATCAAACACCTCATTTGATCCAAAAGTGTCTCCAAATCCTAAACCAAATTTTGATCTAGAGGACATGGAACTATTGATCAGTTTGACCAGGTTTTTGGAAGACTCCTTCCATTTGTTAAATCTTGCATTAGACTCCTCAAGTTTAACCTTATCATTCATTTTTTCAAGTTTAGCCTGTTCATTCAGTTTCTCATTATATTTTAACATGTTTGTTGTATTTTCTAAATTAGCAGTTAATATTCTAATTCTTTCTTCTAATGCTAGCTGATTACTTTGGTACCATCCCTTTTGTTGTTCTAAAGTTTGTAATGTACTTTTATATGCTTGAACCTGGATATAACACTCTTTGTATTGATCTTCTACATTGTCAAATTCCTTTTTAAGTTCTGCATATAGATGTTCACAACCAAAAGGACAAGTATGTACTTGAGAAGAGATACCCATGAGGGCAAATTCAGCAGCATCATTAGAAACATCATCAGCAACATCACCAGTAGCATTACCAGTAGCATTACCAGTAGCATCCTCCTCAGCTCCAGCAATCATCCTATATACTTGAGCAGCACCAATTTCCACATCTTCACCTTCATGATCTGACCTAATTTAACCCTTGAATCAACAGACAACAATGCCTTTGGTTCTTCTTCTTAATCCAACTCCTAAGTGAATGAAGAGCCTAAACCTTGCATTAAGAATCCAACTGTTTTTTCCTGTACATATCCCTAGCAAAGTTACCTAACTCCTTAGCATTTTATAGCATTTGACATCTTCTTATCAAACCTTGCAGCATCCTTGATACATTAAACTTACATCTTTCTCCCAACTATCTTATTCAAATTCTGTTAATCTACAACAAGAAGCATTGCATTTGCCATTTGATTTCTAATTCCTCCAAATCCATATTTCCCAATTTTGATCAAAAATCATCATAATGAATCTGCAGTTGTGGAACTCACTTTCAACAACAAAGGAATGGAGAAATTGTTCCAGTCACATTGCTATAAGCAGGTAGAGTTAAAAAAAATTGAAGCAAACTGCGTTAAAAGGGTTGAATGAGATTGATCAGGATATGACATCTTTGAATTAGTGCTAGCAGCACTAATAAAAAGTCTGAATGGAAGTTAGCAGAAGGTCCTCTTGAATCATAACTTGAGCATCCCTCACATCAATTTCAAGAGTCCTAGGCTTGTTTTGTAAAGATCATCAAAGCTTAGATAATCAATACCACCCTTTGTTTTAAAGAGTGATAGCCACCTGTGACTCAAGAAGGTGGAAGTGCTCTGAGAACTTCATGGTTACAATCTTCTTGTCTGGCTTTAGCTTGCATCTGATTGAGTTTACTCAATATCTTCTGAATCCATCATAGCCCTTATTGCAAACCTCTGATTCAGATAACCCTAAATTCTGAAAACTCCTACTTTAGCATGATTTCCTCATTTTCTTAGACACATCAATACCATGTCCAAATTGGCTTTGATTAGCCACCAAATACCCTTGCATCAACTAGATGGTGAAAATCAGTCCATTGATCCTCATGAAGAGACTGAAGCAATAAGTTCTTGCTTTGGCTCTCTTATGAACAGCACTTTGTTCTCAAAAAAACAGGTGGAAAGTACATAATATTCTTTTTGGATCTCTTTCCTGTCTTTTTCCCTGCTGTCCATTAAGAACAATGTTCCATAAGTGTGATCACTATTCATGATCCTATACTACCATCTTCATGGCCCACGTCTATATTCTTTCCTTTCTTTAAGTAAGGAATTTGGCATATGTTTTGAAGACATTTGTTGTGGATATTGTTGAGTTGTTGAGACTGGGTGGATTGTGAGGTTTGAGAGTGATATTGGAGAACCTCAAAAACAGGTTCAGAGGTTTACGCTGAGACCACAGGTTCAGATTGTTGATGGAAAGTAATGTATACTGATGGTGATGGCATAGGGTATGTTTGTGTTAGATTTTGTGAAGGTCATTTTGAGTTTTTATGAGTAAGAAAGTAAAGTTTGCTTTAAAAGCTCTCTCCAGGCTCTATACCACTTTATAGGTCCACAGCCCTAGATAGATCTTCATGTCCTGTTAAGGTTGTAGAAGCACTTATGCTTATCACAAGCAACGCTAAGTAAGACTCTAACAAATGAAAACTAATGTTTAACGCGAATATAAACAACAGAGTTTTTAAAGAATTACTAAATAATGATCCTCTTTGGATCTTTCTATTGATAATAAACTATTTTTCTAAGAATTCAATCACCCGCCTTTCTCAAGGCGTAAGTTTCTTAAATACCAAGAAACCCTAACTGCTTGTTTCCTTAAGACTCTCTAAAAGCTAAAGTGATAAGGGTTATCACTTCCTAGGATATCTCATGCATATCCCTATCACTAACTAACTATTCTATCCACTCGTAGTAAGCATAATACTAACCTAAGGACTAATATGCGTTCTAAAGTAGCCAGCAGGGAATAATTTTGGTTCTACCATCCACACCCCCCCCACTAACTATAAACTTATCCTTACCAGTAGGAACTACATACCTACTAGCAGAAACTTTTTACTCTACCAGTAGGAACTACATACCTACTAGTAGTAAATATCTATTACAAAATTCCTAACACAGCATCAATCACATCAACTACTTCCTCAACAACATTTCCACTTTGCTCTGCAACAAATACTTCCTCACTAGCTAAAGCATCCACATCAAATATCTCATGATCATCATTAACTAGGATAATGTCATCATCAACATCAATATCATGAATCCTCCTCCTTTGTTTAGATGCATCCTCACCCAAATTTTCTTCATCTCTAGAGGATTCTACCCTAGCTATAAGACCAACTTTGTATAACCTTTTAAGCCTATGAGTTCTTGAACTTGTTTTCCTTTCAAGCTTCTTGACCCTCCTTTTCAAAATAGCAATCTCATTAGCTTGAGTGGTCTTTGTCTTCTCCAAATCAAGAACCCTTTATTGTAAATTGGTACATAGTTCCATCAATTTATTAAGTTTTAGACTATCCTTACCACTTCGAAGTGTGTTACCTCTTGCGAGCTGTGGAGCATTGGAAAGTTTAGATACATCCTCAAACCTAGTTTGATTAAAAGTATCGCCCCAATGTTTCTTGGCACCTGAGAACTACAACTGAAGTAAGTTCCTAGGAACTAGATTCATTAGGTGTTGCCTTGGATTAGGTTCTTAGCTATGATTTACCAACTGTCCTGCTCTACTTCTAAACATAAGAAGCAAGTAGTGGCATTCCCTTACCAAAACTGTCCACCCTCTGAATCCTTATGGACAGCCCTCACAGCTACATGTTCAGTAGGACCACTAGACTAAGGTATCTGAGTGTCCTTTCTCTTTGGTTTCTTAAGTTTTGTTGCTTTTGAGGTTGAGGAGATGGTTGAATAATGGTAGTTGTGTGATGGGGATCAATGGGAATTGCTGAACCTTCACCTATTTCTTCTTGATTGTGTACCACCATTGTTGGAAATAAAGGTGTTTCCCTTCCAGAAAAACCTTTCCTTACCCTTCTCATGTTTCCAAAAATCTTCTTAGTGTGAGAGCATGTAACATAAATCCTATTATGATTTGACATCCCTTCTAGTTGCTTATCCAAAAAGACTTGTACAAACCTTAGATACATCAAAAATTTGCCCACATTATCCAAGTTCTTCACCATACTCTCAAAAATAATCTTTGAAAAGTTGAACTTCTGGTTTGTAGCTAAGCGGATAATTGTATAAGCCATAGTGCTACTAAATTTATTCCATGCAGTTGTTTTTGGACTTAAGCATTATAAAACAGTATGAATAAGGAATTTCCATTGTGGGGAGAAGAATGATTTATAGAAAATGAGTTTTTGTGAAACCTGCTCATACCCCATTAATGCAAGTTGTTCAAAGATGGTAGCATTTGGTAGACAATCAACACCTTAAGCATCTTCCAATTGATTATCTTCTTCCCATCCACTAGGGCTTGTAACTGTACTTCCCCATTGATAGTTTTTGCCTTGATAGTAGCCCAAATTGTTCAATACACGAAGTATAGATTACATGATTAACCGTTTATGCATGCTTAATAGTGCATTCAAGAAATCTACAATTTTTTCAAACCCTTTACATTCTGCGGGTTTAGACAAGAACGCGACTATGTTGTGAGTATCAGCGAACTTTAGGGTCATCATTGTGTTAGGTTTTGATGATGGATGATAAAACTGAGTTAGGGTTTATGATTAAAGAGTATATGAAAGAGAGAAATCAATTAAATAATTGATTGAAACCTTTAATCAAAGTATTTATGAAAATACCCTCAACAACATTAACCATCACCAATAGTAGTAAGTTTATGCCTAGCAGCATTAACTTTCACCAAAAGTAGTAAGTTTATGCAAAGCAGCATTAACTTTCACCAGTAGTAGTATGTTTATGCCTAACAGCATTAACTTTCACCAGTAGTAGTAAGTTTATGCCTAGCAGCATTAACTTTCACCAGCAGCATTAACTTTTAATGCCACAGCATTAACTTTGAGTCCTTCAGTACAACTTAATTGGTATTACCGACCTCTATCTATTTTTAATATATTCAACTCTCTTTCTATTTTTCAACTCACCACTTCTCTCAATTATTTTACTCACCAAATCACTTTGTCTGTTTTTATTCCACATAACTATCTTTCTATTTTTATTCTTACCATTTCTCTCAATTCTTTTTCTCACTAAAACTCTCAGTCTGTTTTTACACAGCTCTTCCATCATCAATCTAACACTTTTCTTTGCTTTTCCTGCAAAATGTTAGTCCAAAAAACCAAGAAACACCAAGCATAGCAATTTCACAATATTTTTAACAATATTAATTAATACACGCAATATAAAGTATAGAACTAAACATTAATTAACTCCAGCAGTAATAAAGTATAACAGCAGATTCTAATTATACTTAGCAGCAATAAACTTTTAAACATGAATAACAGTAACTAATTCATACAAAACTTTACAAAAAACGATAAAGAGATAAAAGATTTTAGAGAATTTTAACATCCATACTAGTAATGCAAATATTGAAATCTACATACATCAAAAGCCTTTTGTAGCAAATCTACAACATTCTAGTCAGTCATGGATTTTAACCAATTGAATCAATTTCTTTTAATCTCAAATCTCTAATAAAGATTGTCTAATCTCTATATGCCTTTATTTTTGAATGAAAAACAATTTTTAATTATGCACATAGTACTATTATTGTTAATAAGATCTTGGTACATGAAAAATTGTACCCGATAATCAAGCTAGTTGATTCTGAATCTAAAGCACTTGTCCACAACAACTTTGTAGCAGCCACATATTCAGCTTTCTATTGTGGAATTGCAACCACTGTCTGTATTCATCTCACACTGCATGATATTAATCTACATCCAAGAAATTTGACAACCCTATTGTGGTACTTCCTAACCAAGCTTACACAATCAAATTCACATCATTGTATGCTACCAAATCAAAAGGAAAATCTTTTGGATACCAAAGGCCCAATTTTAGTTGACCTTTTAAGTACCTAAAAATTCTTTTCATAGCATGAAGATGTGAAACCTTTAGATTGACTTGGTATCTAGCACAGTCACACACTACAAACATGATGTCAGGTCTTGAAGATGTAAGATACATCAATGAACCAATCATTAACCTATACATATGAACATCTACTTCTTCACCATTTTCATCCTTGAGCAGAGGCTTTTGAGTTTCTATTGGTGTGCTTGCAGTCTTGATTTCTGTGAACCTAAATTTCTTTAAAATTTCATCAACATATTTATCTTGACTAATAAATATGCCATCCTTCTTCTGCTGTACTTGTAATACTAAAAAGAATATAAGTTCTCCCATATAACTCATCTGAAATTTCTCATGCATCAACTTTTCGAATGCATTGCATAGCTCCTTCTTTGTTGAACCAAAGATGATATCATCCACATAAACTTGAACTAGCAAAATATCATCTTTGTGTCTTTTGAAACTCATTGTCCAACAGATATGTTGACAAGGTTTCATACCAAGCTCTAGGAGCTTGATATAGTCCATACAATGATTTTTCAACCTTGTATACTCTATTAGGAAAGTCTGGATCTTCAAATCCTAGTGGTTGACATACATACACTTTTTCTTCAATCTTCCCATAGAGAAAAGCACTTTTTACATCCATTTGATATACCACAAAATCTTTAAACGAAGCATAAGCTAAAAATAGTCTGATTGCTTCAATTCTTGCAACAGGGGCAAAGACTTCATCATAGTCAATCCCTTCTTCTTGTGTGTATCCTTGAGCAACCAATCTTGCTTTATTTCTTATCACAATTCCTCTTTCATCCTTTTTATTTTTGAAAACCCATTTAGTGCCTATAGACCTTTTTCCATATGGTAAATCCACTAAAGTCTAAACTTCTTGTAACTTGAATTGTAGAAGATCTTCCTGCATAGCCTCTATCCAGCTTGGATCCTTCAATGCATGAATTACCTTTTTGGGTTCTTCCTGTGATAAAAAGCAAGCAAACAAGCAATTTTGAAGGTCTTTATGGTTTGTTCTTTGTTGAATAGTACTAACAAACCCATGTTCCTCCAAATTCTTTGACATCTTTCTTGTTTGTATAGCTAATTGCAAATCTCCAATCACTTAATCAAGAGGATGATCTTTATGATTTCTTGTAGTTGGATTAGGACTGACTTGGATTGTTGTATCTAAATTATTCATGTCAGCCTCTGCACCATCATCATCATCATTTCTTAAGGAGTCAAATATGCTATAATCTTCTAAAGCAGGAATATTTGGATAAAAAGGAAGTTTTATGCTTGTTTTTCCACCAACAACATTAACTTCATTTGTGCTAGCAACATTAACATTGTTAGTGCTGTTAACATTATCTTTCTTCTCTTGATCAATACCTTCACTATCTTTTCTTGAATCTTCATCAACCTTCTTTTCATCATCACTTGAAGGTTGGTCCATTCATCTTGAAGAACTCATGGATCTTGGCGAAGAATGGAGGAAATCAGGCAGGCCATAATGATAGCAAAATGTAAATTTTGATAGGTTTTGTCTCCTTTCTAGCTTGACTTGCATTATCACTTGCTTTTGAATCTGCAAAACCATTAGACTGTGTACCTGCAACAATTGGCTCATAATTTATTGTTCTTGTTAGTGCATCAATATCAAATAGCCAATCTGGTCTACTACCTACAACATTAGGTGTACTCTCACTAAACCTAATATGCAAGTTTTCTTCCACTATCCTTGTTCTACTATTGAATACTCTAAAGGCTTTACTATTCAAAGAGTATCCAACAAAGAAACCTTCATCAGCCTTACCATCAAATTTGCCTAAGTGATTTATGGTATTAAGAATGGTAACAGGATACCCAATTGGTCTCATAAAACTTAAAGTTGGTGTTCTACCATGAAAAAGTTCATAGGGGGTCTTGTTATAAGGCTTAACTACTAATGCTCTATTTTGCACATAGCAAGCAGTATTAACTACTTCTGCCCAAAAAGTAGTTGGCAACTTAGAATCAGCTAACATAGTCCTAGCAGCCTCAATTAGTGTCCTATTTCTCCTCTTAGCAACTCCATTTTGTTAAGGAGTTCTAGCTACACTATATTGTCTCAAAATACCCTTCATTTCATAAAACTAATTCATCTCTTTATTTTTGAACTTAGTCCCATTATCTCATCTAATCACATTAACCTTGTAATCTACTAGATTTTCTATCCTAATTATAAAGGACTTAAGAATGCCACTAGTCTCATCCTTAGTAGCTAGAAAGAAAACCCATGTAAATCTACTAACATCATCTGTGATAACTAGGTAATACATTTTCTTCATAAGACTTTTTACAAATGTTGGACCAAACAAGTCCATATGCAACAAATGTAAAGAAAGACTGATTGAGTTCTCTGTTTTGGACTTACAAGATGCTCTGTGCTGCTTTCTCTTTTGACAAGCAACACAGGTTTGATTATTTTCAAAAAGTTTGGAAGTAAACCTCTACAAGAATTCCTTTAACCAATTATTCATTGTTTTAAAATTAAGTGACCTTTGCCTTCTATGCAAAGTTTAGAATTAATCAAGATGTGGCTTTTGGCAAAAAGGCTAGTAAACCTCTTTAATAACTATGTTCTTTTAAATCAACCACTATACATCATTGTTCTTTTCTAGGCAGCACTCTAAGAAAAACTTGACTTCATCATTAACAAGTTTGGAGAAAAAACAATACATTTAGGTATCATTAAAAAGAACACTATTCTTTTTTACACACTTTGTGAGACACAAAGAAATAAACTTTAATTCTCTGAATGGACATTCAAATCTGGTGTGCTGCATAAGGTACAAAATCGGAGAATAAAAGCAATTGAAGAATCTAGAACGTAAAACCATTGTGTCATGTCGATTATTACATCTTAGATTTAACCAAAAACATTCTAAGTTATATTTTGACACCGGTGGTTTGTTTCCGGTCAAGTTAAGATAATCAATGACCGGATATCATTTAGAATCGTTTAATCACTTTCTAATAAAAGCTATTCGACTTTAATAGTATTACGAATGTTTCTATAAGAAAAGACCAAATGTTTGTTCTTTTTTTTACCTGGGTTTCTGACTAGACATTGCGAGCCGACTAATCCCATGATGACTACCCTTTTGGTTAGCCCAGAGTCGGCGGAGGTAAACCTACGTGGCCACAAAGAGATTAATTATGAGGATTAATCAAGTGTTTGTTTTTTATTTAGACACAAATCTAAGAACCCTTTTTGCTTGTAAGTATTTAGGTTTTCTGTGTGTTGTTTTTCAGATGTGAATCTCTTATATAAATAAGAACTCAAGTCAATAAAAAATTAATCGGCCTATTAATCTCCTCATATTGCTCCTCCACAAGGTCATTAAATTGCAGTTACAATTGATCTTGAATAGGTTAAAGCCATTACAAGTTAGTGGAATCAGTCCGAGCGTTTTACTCGCTGATGAGCTTGCTCCCTGAGTATGCTCAATGAAAAGTTCCTCATTGAAGAGATGAATCCGATGCGACTACTACTTGATGATATCATTGAGGGTCCTATTCAATGACATCATTACATATAACAACCCAAGAATTTTCATCAAATGCAAAACATATTATCATAATTGTACGGGGAAATTTTTCGCTTTATTATATTACTTTTGTTACCAATATCTCAATATGCAAGGTAACTTGCATAACTAAAGTAGACAGGCTCACGCAACCTATCTATGACAATCCTATCTTCATATATGTCAAGCAAACGTCATAACATGTCAAGTCAATATCATCATATCCTTTTTACAAAGTACATTATTCCTATAATGTATCATTCGCAACGTTATATCAAAACGGGCTTTAAACCGTTATCGTATACCTCTAAACCCTAAATTCCATGAAGGGTTAATATCTAAAGTGAATGTACAAGCTACTAAAGCATATATACAAGTAATATAACATTTCATTTGAAATATAAACTCCCTCCAAGTCAAGTACAAGCTTTCAAAGCACAATATACAAGTCATTAATGCACGATATCCAAAATAGCCATTTTACCTCCATTTTCCTAAGAATCTTGTACAACCTATCAAGTACAAGTTACAAACAAGTCATATACTTCATTTATAATCCATATTCTTCTTCATTTCATGAAATTAGAAGAAACCAAAGTCAGAAACCCTAACTCGAGTTAAATACTACACTATGACCCATTTCTTTCACTGGTGTTAAGTATGGTCACAAGACACCCAAAAAGTTTAAGAGACTGATGTTGGGAACTTTCCCAGACACTAGTTGCATAAGTTCTTGTTTTTATGGGGATTAGTCCACTAGAACCCTGTTCAAAACAAAACAAGCATTACTCACTGCCTCATCCAAAAACATGGTATCAACTTAGAGTCAGCAGCATAGTTCTTGCTGCCTCTATGGAAGGGATCTATTTTTTCTTTCCGCAACCTCCATTTTTTTGTGTTTCATGGCATGACTGTAATCCCTTCTAAACCCCTTTGACCCACAAAGTTCAATTAATTTAGAATTTTTAAACTCTGTCCCATTGTCACACGTTATAGCTTTAACCTTTTTAGTTAACTAGTTTTCAATAAAAGTAATAAAGCCCTTAAGGATACCATAAGTTTCATCTTTAGTCTCCAAAAAGAAAACCCAAGTAAACCTCTAAAGTCATCTATAACCACAAAGGAGAGTACTTTGTATCAATGCGTCGTGAAGGCAGTAGGACCAAGAAAGAGGTCCATGGAAAGTAAACTGGAGAGGACATTAAATGAGCACACGAACAAGATGGCCATGTAAGAAGCCGTCGTGTTTTGCTTTCCTTGTTGCAGGCAATAACACAGATGTGCTCCATATTGAGAAGAGTTTGGAGGGTAGCCCATTGACTAATCCATGCTTTGCCAGCTTGTTCATGTTTTTGAAGTTCACATGAGCCATCCTTCTATGCCATTTGGTAGACTCATCTAAGGATGCTTTTGTCCAACAAACAGGTAACATCTCTTTCGGTTTTGATGTCAGACAATTGAAAGCAGTAGAGATTTTTCCTTTCTTAAACTCTGAGAACCACCTGACTATTCTCAGGTAGTTGGAACTCCTTAGAGAGAACAAGGCACTCTTTATCAGTGCACATAACTTTGTACTTGTATCACAAATTGTGATACAGAGAAACAAGTTAAAGTTTGAAGTTCCTTCCACATAATAAAACATTCCTCAGAGTTCAATTTGGAAGTCCTGATAGTCCTTTTCCAGTGATTTTGCATCTCCACCTCCAAAAGTCACAGTACCTCCTATAATCTTCACAAAGTCATCCAATTTCTCCTAGTGCCTATCATGGATTCTAGAACAACCACTATCTACAATTCCCTAAATCTCTATTCTTAGAGGATTTTTCCTATAATCACATGCAACACACATTAGTATACATAGAGAAACCCAAGTTCATTACTGACTTGGCCTGCCGTGTGGAATCATTTAAGAAATAAACCATGTTAATTGATGAGATCCACCACCATTGATTCTTGGATCCCCATTGCATAATTGAGCCTTTGAATTTCTCCAAGAACAACCTGCTGAGGCTTAACCAGCAGTTCCCCAACTTGCTTCCCTCAGCCATAAAATTTTGTTATGAATAAGCCGCCTACTAAGATGTTGTAAAATAATGGCTTGTTGGTTTGGTCATAGGTCGAGCAGCATGATATTTCCAACCAGCAGGAATATATGTTGGTCTATTCCTACTACCAGAGCAGGAACATATGCTGGTCTATTCTTACTACCAGCAGGAACAGATGCTGGTATATTCCTACTACCCAGCAAGAACAAATGCAGGGTCTAATTCCTACTAAAAACACCAGCAGGAACAGATGCTGCTTTTGGTACAAATGAGGGAATATTTGCAACATTATTCCACATAGGTTTATTATGCAATTCCAACTGTTTCTCATAAAAATCACAATCTTTAATCAAATGAAATTTACTAACCACGACAAACAAAACATGTCTTAGAAGTAAATGACTTTCTTTTACAAAGACTCCTACTGTTTATTCCACCCTTATTACATACATCCAAGGATTTTTACTTTTCCTCCTTAACAGAAAAACTAGAATCAACATTGGTGGAACTTGGTTGATGCTCAGTAGTCTCTGACATTGTTTGGAAAGCAACTGAACTAGGGGCAAAGGCTAAGGGTTCATTGGTCTTGGAGCTTAAGGACTTGACACTTGAAACACAGGATGCAAAAGCCAAAATTTGGGTCTCTCTGATTCTGACAGGACGTTTGTCACTTTATCACCAAGGTAGACCAATCATTAGATACAGAGTTAGTTTCAAAATAACTATTGGACTTTGAACCATATGTAACCTGTGTATCATCAAGGTCAGGATGGATAGAAGGCGGCATGAATGTTTCCTGTTATAGGGAGGGGGAACAACATCCATTCGCAACAGCTTTGATAACCTATCATAGAGAGTTTCTCTGCAAGCATTCCTAGGTGTTTAGTGTCAAAGATGCAAAGGGCAGAGGGTAAAAAACTTCATCTGATCTCAAAAGTTCTCCAAATCCTAAACCAAATTTTGATCTTGAGACAAAGTGCTATGGAATCAGTTTTTTTTCTAGTTTTTTTGGAAGAGTCCCTTTCATTTTCAAAACCTTGCCTTAGGGACTCCCCAGAGTTTAGCCATATAATCCAGTTTTTCAAGTTAGCCTGATTCATGTCAATTTCTCAGAATAGTTTAACATGTTTGTTGTATTTTCTAAATAAGAGTTAATATTCCTAATTTTTATCTTCTAAGCTAGCTGATAACTTTGTACCAACCCTTCAGTTGTTCTAAAAGTTTGTATGATCTTTTATATTGCCTGGAACCTGGATATAACACTCATTTATTTATCTTCTACAATTTGTCAAATTCTTTTTAAGTTCAGCCATATAGATGTTCGCAACCTAAAAGACAATATGTACCTGAGAAGCGATAACCCATAAGGGAAAATTCAGCAGCAACATTAGAAACATCAATCAGCAACATCACCAGTAGCATTACCAGTAGCACTACCAGCAGCATATCCACCACAGCTCCAGCAATTATCCCATATACCTGAGCAGCACCATTTTCACATCTTTCATTGTTTTAAAAGTTCATCCTTCATGATCTGACCAGTTTTAACATTGAATCAACAGACAGACAAGGCCTTGTTCTTCCTATCTTAATCCAGCTCCTTAAGTTTGAATAAAGAGTACCTTCTTTTTGAATCCAACTGTTTTTCTGTACATGTCCCTATCAAAGTGACCTAACTCCTGAGCCATTTAATAGCATTTGACCTGTCACATTCTTGTCAAACCTTCAGCATCGTGTTATTAAACTTCATCTTTCGCCCAGCTTTCTTTTTCAAATTTGGTTAATCCTAACAGAGAGCATTGCCATTTGCCATTGCCATTTGCCATTTGATGTCTAATTCCTCCAAATCTAATTTCCCAATCTGATCGAAATCTTCATAAGTGATCTGCTGTTGTGGACCACTTTCAGTAACAAAGGAATGTAGAACATTTTCAATCACATTGCTAGAAGCAACAAGACTTGATGAAGCAGAAGTAAAAGTGGTTGAATGTGATTGATCAGGATATGACATCTTTGAATTAGTGCTAGCAGCACTAATAAAGGCTGAATGGGTAGGAGCAGAAGTATCTCTCGAATCATAACTTGAGCCACTCTTCACATCAATTTCAAGAGTCCTAAGCTTGTTGTATAGATCATCAAAGCTTAGATAATCAAGACCACCCTTTGTTTTAAGAGTGATGGCCACCTGTGACCAAGAAGGTGGAAGTGCTCTGAGAAACTTCATGTTACAATCTTCATTGTCTGGCTTAGCTTGCATCTGATTGAGTTGACTCAATATCTTCTGAAACCTGTCATAGCCCTTATGCAGACCCTCTAATTCAGATACCCTAAATTCTGAAAACTCCTGCTTTAGCATTGACTTCCTCATTTTCTTAGACTCATCATTACCTCCAAATCTGGCTTTGACAGCCAACCAAATATCCCTTGCATCATCTAGATGGTGAAAATCAGCCATATGATCCTCAGGAAGAGACTGAAGCAATATAGTTCTTGCTTTTGTCTCTCTTTGAACAGCAATGTGTTCTTCAACAGAAACAGGAGGAAGAATCATAATATTTCCTTTTGGATCTCTTCCTGTCTTTTTCCTGCTGTTTCCATTTAGAACAATGTTCCACAAGTTGTGATCACTGTTCATGATCCAATACTCCATCTTCATGGCCCACGTCTCATATTCTTCCTTCTTTAAGTAAGGAAATTTGGCATTATTGTTTGAGACAGTGGTTGTGTGATATTGTTGGAGTTGCTGAGACTGGGTGGTTTGTGAGGTTTGAGAGTGATTTGGAGACTCAAAAACTGGTTCAGAGGTTGACACAGAGAACACAGGTTCAGTGGTTGCTGGGAAAGTGAATGAAGATTGTGAAGTCATAGGGTATGTTTGTGATGGCATAGGGTATGTTTGTGATGGATTTTGTGAAGTCATTGTGAAGTAAAAGTAAAGTTTCTTTAACAGAGGCTCTCCCCAGGCTCTGATACCACTTGAAGGTCCAGCCCTAGATAGATCTTGACGACTGTAAAGGTTGTAGAGCCCTTATGTAATCACAAGCAACTCTATGAGAGACTCTAACAAATGGAACTGTTGTTTACGCGGAATATAAACAACAGAGTTAAAGAAAATACTAAAACAACGATCCTCTATGGATCTTTTCTATTGATAATAAACGTGTTTTTCTAATGAATCAATTAGTTAGTTACATTCATCCAACCCGTAGGTTTCTTAAATACCCATGAAACCCTAACTAAAAGCTAAAGTGATAAGTGTTATCACTTCCTAGGATATCTCATGCATATCCCTATTACTAACTAACTTTTACTAACAACCCGGAGTAAGTATAATACTACCAGGACTAATATTGTAATACCAGCAGGAATAACTTTTGTACTGCCAGTACTAACTATACTACTATCCTTACCAGTAGGAACTACACTACCAGCAGGAACTTTTTACTCTACCAGTAGGAACTACATACCTACTAGTAGGAACTATCTATTACAAAATTCCCAACAGGAATGAACATACAAAAGTTGGAAGCAAGGGTTGACTCTAAGTTGGTCGCTAGTTACATAAACGGGAACTATGTAGCCAATAGTGATCTTATGATGAAATACCTGGTAAAGGCGAATGAGTACATTTCTTGCTTCAAATATTTCTCCATCAAAAACATCTCGAGGAACCAAAATCAAAAGGCCGATGTGCTTAGTAAGCTTGCCTCGCTAGCTTTCAATCACTTAACCAAGTAAGTCTTAGTCGAGGTTGTGAATGAACGGTTTGCGGAAGGAAAAGAGATCAACACAGTTGATTGTGAAAATATGGGCACGATCAGGCTTCGATAGGATCGAAGAGTTCTTGGGATGCTCGAGGGATTTCCAAGTCATGGATAACCTATGAAAACACAAATAGAAACACTACATTAAGTGAAGCGCAGGGGGTGTCCCTGCGAATCACCTCCGGCGTGAGAGTAAGTATGTGCTTTTGTGATGTAAAGTAAGTATATAAGTATGTATGAGTGTGTGAAAGTCTTAGTCATACCTGGACACCTTGCCATCTATTTATATGTGTAAAAATAGGATGGGACGAGGCCTAGCACTAAAACTGGTGATCATAGGGGTGTCCTACGTTTTGAGGGGTAATTACAGTAACTGTATACCACGTTCTCTACCTTTATGGGAAAGCTTAGATGGAGAGGGAGATCGTGGGTATTTGACTTAAACAAGTCTGACCTCTGCCCTAGTTTCGTTGAAGGACTTACCGCGAAGGGTTTGGGGCCTTCGCGTGGCGGATTCTCATACTGGTAACCATCTCGAAGATAGTTTTATGCCACTTGAAACTATTCGAAGGCTTTAAAGTATAATTAGGAGAAGATCTCATTCGAGCTCAAAAGGGAGGCCTTTGAGCCGGAGAGGAGGGTACATCATCAAGCCCCCCTCCCCCTAGTCAAATGTAATGTACACATCTGTGGGTGCATTGCGTTTGACTCATCAAATGTAGTCCAAATCGCAGGCCATGTCGAAGGACCGAGCAGGCGTGCTGCATGCATTGAATTATAAGTCCACTTGTCATGAAGTTAGTTGAGTCTTTAAATGAATATTACTCAACAGTCTTCCTGGGTAATCATGAATGTCTTATCCTACTTTTTCCTCTAGTTTGAAATCCGGATGACCCCTGATGCTTTACAAGTGGATGGTCGTAAAGGTGTTGAGGGTTACCTATAAATACTATGCCATAAACTCCTCTTTTCCTTTTACCATCGTCATCATATTCTTTTCTACTTTCTTCGAACTACTATTCATCTATCACTGAGGTAAGATAATAATCACCATATATTTAGTTAATGAGTGCGAAAGATTCCATAGCCACTCAAACTTGTGAACTTTCAAAGGAGGAGTTCACTAATTTTCTCACCCTCTACCCCATTCCTTCTGAATATTGTGTTATTCTACCTAAATTCAATCAGACCATTTTTGATGCTCCGCCTAGGTATGTCGGGATGTATACCCATTCATTCTCTCTTGCAAATCTTAGACTTCCCCTTACTGAGTTCTTCTATGAAGTTCTCAAATATTTTTAGGTTCATATATCTAGGCTTAACCCTTTTTGTTGTGTCAAGCTCACCACTTTTGTTGTCATGTGCAAGGCTTATGGTTGTGAGCCCTTTGTTGACCTCTTCTGAGGGTTCTTCAATTTGTGTCGAGCTGGTAAATGGTTGACTTTTTCCAAAAGGTCTGAAAAACATGTTCCTAATCTTCTCCCTGAGGTTATTACTCGTATCGAGGGTTGGCACGAGCGGTTTTTCTATTTTCAAGAGTCCATTATCCCTGCCAAGTATTCATAACTTCTTTCTCAGCAAAACAAACTTGATTCAAAATCCTTCAAAGATAAACTTCCCCCAAATATTAAAGAGAATCCCATGTTCCATCTTCTTGGTCGATATTCTATGAGTGTTCATGTTTTTCTTGATCCTATTCTTTTCTTGACTGACCTTAAACCTTCATGGGAATATGGTCAGCAACGACATGCGATCATAGCGGGTGGCAAGGGTATTTATCTTTCTTGTTTCTTTCTTTATTTTTCTTTTTCACTGATATATGATTTACCTTTTCTTCTTACAGAAATGACTTTCAAGAACTTTATCTACACTGAAGATGATGAAGATTTATCGTTTTTGCCCAAGGAACCTTCCCCGTGCTTCGGCACTGGTTCCCCATCTGTTTCAGTAAACACGAAGCCTCTGAAATCCGATAAAGAGCTTGTGATCTAGCTTGCAGAGGTTACGGCAGATTCTAAGGAAAGCCTAAAGCCTAAATTATTTGTTGTTCACCCTGGAAGTGTAGCTGCTCAGATAAAGGATAAGAAGTGTAAGACTAGAGGAGGGTCATCTAGGCCTCCTATCAAGAGAAAACTTACTCCTGGGTCTTCAACCTCCCGTGCTACCTGTTCCAAGACTTCTTCTTCGAAGGATGATGTTCCCTACTTAACAGTGTTTGATGATGACGAAGGTAGACTTTCATTCTTTAACTTGCTCTGTATTGTCTTTGCATTATGGGTTCACCAATATGTTTGTCTTCTTTCTTTTTTAGGTCTCCCTGATGTCCTTGAGCTTAAATATGCTACTGCCTGCCACATCAAGATCTTTGCTATTACTCCTCCAGCTTAGAAGAATCATCTGGACAACCACATAGATGTGGAGTTGCTGGATTTTCTTAACTGCTGCTATACGAGACAAGCTGTAGTTGATAATGTTGTTAACAGGAGGTCTCGTAAGCTATTGCAGGTTATTGAGAAGCTAAGAGGCAAGTTTTATGTTATGAAGGACATGGAGAGGGCTAGGGAAGAAGAGTGTAAGGAGATGCGGGCTAAATTTGAGGCTGCTATGACTGAGTTTGAGAAGAACCCCACTGTAGTGGCCCTTCGGGAGAAGCTGTCTACTCTCTCTACTAAAGTCAAAGAGCATAAGGTGAGTCTTGACATAATGATGCTAGAGAGTCAGAAGTGGGCAGGCTATCAACAGAGCCTTTCAACTTTGGAGTCGAAGGTTACTTCTTTGGAGGCCGAAAAGGCAAGGTTGGAGGCTGTTGAAGTGTCCCTTCGAAAGGAGGTTGATGAGCTTAAACCGGATAGGAGAGAGGTGGTATTGAAAGTTGTTCCCTATGCTGCGATGAAGCTTGTTCATAGTGATGACATGGGTAGCCTTGTTGGCAGGCTTGTGTCCTCCGCTATCTTGTATGGGAGGTGTAGGGCTTACGATCAAGTTGATGATATGAAGGATCCTTTCAACTTGTCGAAGGTGAAGGGTTATCGTTCTTCTTACAAGAAGGATCACACTCAGGCCAGCAACGATCTTGCCACCGCTACTTTCCCTTAGTTGGATGAGTTCGTGGCAGATCCCTCAGCTCCTATTGAAGCTTTATTGTCGAAAAAGCCTCCATCTCTTTAAAGACCTACTCCTTTAAGGACTCAAGTCCCCTTGCCTTATTCTCAGAGAGCTACTCCATCCTTGATTCTAGTCTCTAACCCGATGTCTCCTCTTACAGATGTTTCTGTTGTGAAGCCCCAATCCTCTCAACTTCAATGAAGGTCACCATATTAGTGTTAATTCAGTCTTAAAGGTGGCATGTACCCTTTGAACAATTTGTTATGATCCATGCTTCGGACTTTAGACAATTTACATTTTGACAATGGTTTATGTTGGCCATTGTATGAACAATTTATGTCCACCTTTAAGGTTTACTTCAGATAGTATCCTCCCCCTGAGGAGTTAAATATAGGGACGCAGTCCCAAGTTCTATCTATGATATCCCTTGTTTCTCTTTCCATGACTTTGGGGGACTTTAGTCTGACCCCTTTATCATTTATAAGTAAAATTTTGCGCTTTATGAAGCGAAGGCTCAAGTGTGGCCTTAAGTTGTCAATTATGAAGGTGAATATCTTATGCCAACCCTGAAGGTAGGCTTCCATGGGGAACATAGTCTCCAATCATGTTTGAGGATTTGGAGGACTTTGAGTCTGACTCCTTTATGCGCTTCATCAAGCGGAGGCTCATGCGTGGCCTTAAATCTTTGACTTATATGTCAATTTTCAAATAAAGGGTTGCGACCCACTTCATTACGTCCTCAAGGCTAAAAGAAGCAATGAAGAAAGTTAACATGAATTTTATGGATGTTTATTTTCAGTAGGGCTTATGCGTGGCCCCACAACATCCCTTCGAACGTTGAACTTAGTAGTATTAGGATCAAGTGTGTCCTTAAGAGATCTTTTGTTGTAAATAACAACACAAAAGATTTAGGATAAGTCTATTTCATTAATAGCGTAGAAAGATTTACATCATCTCGCGTATGAACACTTAGTTTGCTACACTTTTTTAGATAGTCGAAACAATGACTTTTGCTGAAAAAAGAATTGTAAAAGAGGTAAGTTTTACATGTAAAAGAGGTAAGTTTTACATGTAAAACTTACAAAGATTTGTTCCCTTTGCTGTTTGAATCAACGAGTGATCAGATGCGTCAATGATCTTGTATAGTTCTCCTTCGTGAACTTCTCTTATCATATGAGGACCATGCCATACCTGCGGGTTTTCTATGTTGTTTTGCAATAGTAAAACAAAATCTCTTACCTTATAGGTGGAATGATTGCTCCTTTTGCCGTGGTACCTGCGCAACTCATTTTGATAATAAGCTTCTTTAATCGAAGCTACTTCGTTGCTTTCCTTTCTTTTTGTCACTTACTTCGTTCTTCCTCTATCATCTTTAGCTATGTTACTTTCGACTGTCGGGATTTTGGCCTCAGAGCTGTAGGTTAAGCTAAATGGTGTCTCCTTCTGGTTGTTTCTTGGAAGTGTTCTGTGTATCCACAATACCCGAGGTAAATCGTCTACCCATCCTTGTTGGCTTTGAGTTAGTTTCTTCTCGATTATGCTTGATCTCCATGTGTTATGTGATAGGGAAAAAGATTGTGTAATTTTCAATCCTCTACAAAGGTATGCGAAGATGCCTTCTTTGAAGTGCTTATCGTCCTTCGAAATGATTATTTATGGCACTCTGAATCTACACACCACATATTCCCATACAAATCTTTCTATTTGTCTTGCATTTACAGTGGTCAGAGGCTTTGCTTCTATCTATTTCCTGGAGTGTTCTATGGCTATTGCCAAGAATTCTAGTCCCCCTAGGGCCGTTAGTAGGGGTCCTAGGATGCTGACTCCCCAATGACTAAACGGCCATGCATATCTAGCTGTTATTGCCCTGATTTCTGCTCTTTCCGCAGATTGCTCTTTGCATTTCTCACAATCTTGAATTATTCTTGCAACGTCTTTATGCATTGATGGCCAATAATACCCTTGCTTTGTGATCCTGACCACCATTGAACGTGGCTTCGTATTGAAACCGCAAGAACCTTCATGTATTTCTTTTATTACATCGTCTATCTTTGGTGGAACTATGCAGCAAAGCCATGGTGTGTAGAAAGACTTCTTGTATAGGCTACCTCTAATTAGCTTGTACTGAGGTGCCTTAATTCTGATCTTCCTGGACTCTTTGGAGTCTTCTGGTAGTAAATCGCTCAGCAAATACTCGTGGATGGGGGTCATCCAGCTTTCCTCTTCTTTGGTTTTGACCTACAGAAACGCATTTTCCTCTATTGACCTTCTCGCTAGGACTTCGACTAGTACTTCTTTAGTGAGATGCTCGAAGGTCATCGAAGCTAGTTTGCTTAGGGTATCAGCTTTCTTGTTCTGATTTCTCCTAATATGCTCGATTGTGTAGCTCATGAACCTTCTTAAGGTTTCCTTTGTTCTTTATAGATATTATCTGATGGCTGGTTGCTTGGATGCATAGATTCCTTTTATTTGATTTACCAATAGTTTAGAGTCTACAAAGATCGCCAAGTTTACGATTTCCATTTCTTGTGCTATTCTTAGCCTCACTAATAGTGCTTTGTACTCTGCTTCGTTATTCGTTGTTTTAAATTCGAAATGTAGAGCATAAGTATACTCTTTACCTTTGGGGTCTATCAGCATCAATCCTGCGCTTGAACCATCGGGGCTTGATGCTCTATCAGTATATAGCTTCCACTCGCAGCTTGGTTTCATTTACTCTAGCTTCGTGTTAGTCTGTCTCCTTACTTCATTCCTGTTATCTTCAGGGGGTGCTTCGATTAAAAAATCTTTTGGCGTTTCTTTGTTGCTGTCACCCCTTGCTCAAAACATGATGTCATGTTCTCCTAGCTCGATTCCCTATTTAGCTACACGCCCTGACTTTTCGGGTTTCGTGAGTGCCTGTTTGATAGGAGAGTTGGTTAGGATCGCTACCGTATGTGCCTGAAAATATCCTTGCAGCCTTCTCGATGCGTGTACTAACGCTAGTATAAGTTTTCCAGTGCGGAGTAGTTGAGCTCGACTCCTTGTAGGACTCTGCTTACAAAGTAAATGGATTCCATTCTCGCGAATAAAGATGCACTTATGCTTTCTGTCGAAGCTACAAGATAGTATTGGCGTTGTGAGCGTTAGCAAAGTCTCCATAAATTTCTTCATTTCTTGGAGTGCTGTTGCTGCTTTTTATGTCCACTGTATGTTCTTTTTATCTGTACAACTTTTGAGCACTTTGAAGAAAGGAAGGGACCTTTCGACACCTTTTGACAGAAATCGGCTAAGGGTTGTTAATTTTCCATTGAGGCTCTGTATGTCCTTGAGCGTATTTGGTTGTTCGGTGTTGGCGATAGCTTTTACCTTTGAGGGGTTAGCTCGTATTCCTTGCTTAGTAATGAGGTGTCCTAAAAATGGGCCTTTTTCAACGCCGAAGGAACACTTCTTTGGGTTAAGCTTCATGTTGATTGATCGGAACCTTTGAAAAGTTTCCTTTATATCTGTCAGCATGACTTCTTCTGAGGTGCTTTTGATAACCATATCATTGATGTAGGCTTCAAGAGTTTTACCAATTTGATCGTTGAAAACCTTGTCTACTAGTCTTTGATACGTTGCTCCAGCGTTTTTTAAACCGAAGGGCATCTTTCGGTAGCAATAGACTCCCTCTCCTGCGAAGAATGTTGTCTTGTCCTCGTCTTCTTCTGCCATTTGGATCTGATGGTAGCCTTTGTAGGCGTCCGGGAAGCACTTTAGGTGAAATCTCGAGAGGGACTCTACCTTCCAATCGATCTCAGGGAGAGGGTAACAGTCTTTGGGACGGGCTTTGTTTATATCCGTGAAGTCAACACATATTCTCCATCCTCTGTCACTTTTCTTTACCATGACTGGGTTGGCTACCCATGTCTGATGCACGGCCTTCCGTAATATCCCCGCTCTTGTAAGCTCTTCCACCTCTTTACGTGTTGCTGTGCTAAGATTAGGACCTAGGCTTCGTCTTTTTTGTTTGATTGGTTTGATGTGGCTATACGCATTCAGTTTATGTTCTGTGTTGAAGGGTTTCCCATTGACCGTAATGGTTTTGGGGATCCCCGTCATGTCAGCATGAGTCCATGCAAAGACATCTGTGTTGGTCCTTAGGAGGTTTCTTAACATTTCTTTGAAGTATTCTGGTAGCTGCTTTCCGATGGTGACTATCTGTTTTGGGTACCTGCTATTGATGATTATCTTTTCTTCAGCATCAGTGCAGCTGAGAACCCCTTCTGTGTTTGCTGGGGATGTCTCTCTGGTTTTCTTTACACCTTATTCTATTTTGTCAGATTCGTATGTTGAGAACACAGTTCCGATTCCCTAGGTGGTGTAGAATTTGACGGCCCCGTGGATCGTGGAGTGGTATGTGCTTAAATACACATACCCTTTACCTATTAAAATGATCTAAAAAGACAAATAATGACCAATAATACATGAAAAATGCATTGTATTTGTGTGTTTTGTCTATTGTGTCTCGCAGGTAACGGATATTGCATAAAAGGACATAAACGAAACAAAAACAACAAAACCGGGCACGAGATTAGAAAGAGCGTGGAAAAGAGCAAAAGACCGAAGCCGAAAGCACATTTATCTTTGAACCCGACCTAAATTCTTAAAAGCCCATAACCCCGTTAGCCCTTTTAACCTTAAATGTCTAAAAAGGTTTGCATCGTTAGTTCTTAAGGACTAACAATGTTAGTCCTTTACCTTTTCATAAATAGTCCTTAAACCTAAATCTATCCTAACCCCCGTTAACATTTGAAAAAATTATAATCCCAAAACTTTTACCCTAGCCTGGCCCAAACCCTTTTTCATAAAGCCTATGTCAACCCCCATACCCGGTCAAATGTATAACAATACGAGTCAAAATGAGTTACTGTTTATCCTCTTTATTTCTTTCCCACCCATTTTACCCTGACACACACACCAGGGTAAACCTAACCAATCCCACGCTCTTGTATACTTCTAGAAGCAATTGCTGACACGTCTGACATGATTGGGAGCCATGCTGACAATCCGTGTGACATCTAATCAAGGGATTTTTGATCTAAGGGCGTAGAACACAGGATTAGAGGGCAAGTAATGATCCAAGGGCTAAGGAAAGAAGATTGAAGGCTAAAACTCTCTCCTCACATAACAAACACAGGAGGAGCGTCTCAAGTCCTAGAAAGTTCTGGTCAAGGATATAAAAAGGAGGCCAAGCACACAGTAATTATCTATCTAGGAGTAGGAGTAGAATAGGTAGATTAGCTTATTTTTCAGCTTATTTTAATTTTATTGTCTTTCAAATTAATTGTACTTCCTTTTTATAAGCATTGTAACTCAGTTGTTTAATAAAATTTAAGTTTCATTTCAATTCTTGTTATTTACCTTGCAATTCACTTTTATGTTATAAATATGCTTCCAAATGATTAAATAAGCCGTCAATAAGCTTGTATCAGTCTCAAATTCTTATAAAAAGTTCAAATAAGCTTGAATAAGCTGTTGAACCTCTGGTTTAGTGAATTACACCTTGTCTTGTATAGTAATGAAACTTAAGCTTTTGGAAGATAAGCTAGCCTTGGAAGAGCTTATGGTTTTTTAGATTGCTTATTCAATAAGCTGGGTAGGTTAGAGCTTAATAAGGGTTTATTACCCCTGTTTTGAGCAAGGGGTTGAGGTACACTTCATTTTCTTTTCTTTATTAGCTTAAATCTGCTCTGCTTATTTATTAGCTTATTTGTGCTTAATTCCTGTTAGTCAATGCTAATTTGTTCTTTACTTCTCTTATGCTATATCTGTTTATGCTTATCTTACCTTAAATCAACTTTTCTTAGATTAAAACTGCAAATCCATTACTTAAAGGGGTGTTTAGATCAAGCAATACTAACATGAGTTAGTACTGCTGGATCTCCTTTGTCACTTAAATTATTTTCAACAGATCTAATTTGAGTCTTAGAGTTAGTTTAATCAAGTCTTTAAAGTCTAAAATTTGAATTTTAGGTTCAATACAGCTAAAACTTAAATTGAGTGTTTGTTTTATGGCAGTACTAACAAGAGTTAGTACTGTCCATAGCAATTTGTACCTTTGAAGTGAGATTAACATCACAAAAATAAGTTTTTATAAAGTTAGGATCTAAGGTCTTTATAGGTTAAAACAAGTTTTGATCAAGTTTGTGAGTAGTTGTTAAAACCTGTAGTCATAAGTTCACTTCTTAGGTCTTTTAAACTCAAAAATCTGTATGTTAGCCATTATGTGTTCATCAAATAGTTTATGATTTGATGTTTAAAAGATGGTTTAAACTTAAAGTCCTTAAGCATGCATCATTGGTTTTGAGTTTTGTGTCATATATTTTGTCATCTGCATCAGATGAATTAAACAGACAGAAATGCCTAATTTTCATCTTTAAAAATTCAGCTAGTTAAAATTAAAGTTAGCTTTTAATTTTTAGTGCACAAGTAGTTTATAAGAAAATCTAGATATGTTAGGACTTATTTTAGATTAATTTGCTTATTTACTCATCTGTTTTTAGGTCTGCAATTGGTACTTTGTCTTTTGATAACAATTTGAAAAACAAATAAAAATAAAGTAAACAGCTTTTTCATCCATCTTTTTCTAGGCTTAAATGAATTTCAAAATACTTTTTAAGAGTTGTTTTAGATAGTTTATAGGTCAATGGCTTTTTAAGAGCTAAGTTGATAATTGCCATATAAGGTTCATTTCCCTTGCTGAACAATAGCACAAAGTTACCTAGTTTGTCTGTTTTTAAATCAGTTTTTGATCAAAAATCTTTTATGGCTTTTTCCAAACTTATAGTTTTAGTATTATGATTAATTCATGATCATACTTGCTTATTAGGTTAGTTGTAGGGTAGTTGTAGCTTATTCAGCTCAGGCTTGAGCTTATTTTAGCTTATAAGTTTCTTTGAGATTTGTGAAAAAGCTAAATATGGTTAACTAATTTCTGTCATGGTTATAAGCTGCTTTCTAGCTTATTTGTGAGTTTGAAAAAAGTTGTCTTCACAAAAGTTGCTTATTTTTAGCTGTTTTACAAGTTTGTTCAAATAGTTTCTAAAAATAATTTTTTTTTGCAAAAAGAGAAGTCACAGGTTCGAACCTGTGACCTCTCCTTCCACACCCAACGTCTCAACAACACACACACAAACCATCTCGCCCTTGGGACTTTTTCAAACAATTCTTGCACAATTTATTTCTTAAACCCCTTTAGGTCAGTTTTGCTTATTAAAGCTTTTTGCTTATTTTCAGCTTATTGGTTTAGCCAATTTTTCTGATTTCATTTTTTTATAGATTCCTTTTGGTTTTAAAAAATTTCCATAATTTTTCTAGAATTTTTAGAATAAGTTTTCTATTTTTAATTAATTTTTTAGATTAAAATCGTTTTTAAATCATAATAAATATAATAAAAATCAAAAAAATAAATTTCTTTTTTCTAAAAATCAACTTTAGTCTTTTAGCATCTAGGAAAATTAGTTTGGCCCTTTTAGGTTCATTTTTGCTCAAATTAGATTTTAGTGTACGTTTTTGCATTTCCCGTTAACGTTTTTATTTTCAATTGCTTAATTGCTTAGTTGTTTTCTTTCTTTTACATGTTTTATGTGTTTTTATTTGTAGAAATAGAAAACCAATTCAAAATCTTATCACCATTCAAATCATTGTCCAAATAAAAACGGGGTTTCAATTCATAATTCTTGGGGTATAAATGACCCAGTGAACACTTACCAGTTAACGTACGATATTTGGTGTGATTTTCCTAATTACCTTTTTCCTAAAGGGTATTTTTGGAATTTCAATACTTTCATATTATACGTATATATAATTTGAGAACGTATCAATTTTTTTGCGCCGCTTTGCCCCGAGTGAGGAATGTGTACATAAAACCGCGTTTCGATTGAAAGATTAAGTGTTTTGAAGACCCTTCCACCCACGTAAGCTTTATCATTTTTCGTTTGTGAATATTTTAACGTTTTGGTTAAAAGCGTTTATCTTAAATCCGACGAAAAATACTTACTATACTATAATTGTTTACATCCTTATATACTTAAATTATATATAGTATGTTTGGACGTATCAATTTTTGGCGCCGCTGCCGGGGAGGTGTGTTACTTCTATCGAGTTTTGTTCGAAGATTAGTGTTTGAAGACCCTTCCTCGTTAAGTTATCGCTTTCAATTGTGAATATTTTCTTCTTATTATAAACATATAAAAATACAAAAATATTTTACACTTCTATTTTTATTTTAATATTAAAAATTACCGATTGTTAATTGTCGTTTCGGCTCACCTTTAGTAAACAAACTTTAAGAGAGGTATAAGGAGGGTCGATCCTACAAACTTCGACCCGAAAGGATAAGGTTTTTAAAACGCTTCGCGCTTACTCCTCCGCTTCTTTGTGCGTTTTCTAGAGAGCTACCGTGCACCTTTGATTTATCGGTCCCAAAAATATTTTTCTTTCTTATTTTATTTTTCTTTCAATATGGCCGGATTTGTTCCATCGCCAGCAGGTTTGATGGATGAGCTACTTCGAATACCTATTTTAGGTATTGAAAGTGCCATCGTCAATCCAACCTTTATTGCAGATGAATTTGAAATAAAACCAACATTAATTGATTTCGTCAGTAACAATCCTTTTTATAGCTTTGAAGAAGAGGATCCTCATTCACACATCTAGAGATTTTACCAAATAACCCGAACTCTAAGACTAAACCAAGTGCTTGATGATGTGGTGAAGTTGATCTTATTCCCGTTTTCTCTTAAAGGAGCAGCCGAAATGTGGCTTGATAAAGAACCTCCTAATTCGATCACGTCTTGGGATGATTTAGTTTCAAAATTTTTGAATCAATTTTATCCTCATTCTAAAACGAGAGCGGTTAGAAGAGAAATCGTGGATTTTCAACAAGTTTTTTGTGAGACTTTTACCGAAGCTTGGGAAAGATTTAATGATTTATTAAGGGAATGTCCTCATCACGGATTTTCACTCCTTCACCAAATAAACTTCTTCTATAGCGGGTTAAGTCAATCTGATCAAGATTTTCTCAATACTGCAGCTGGTGGAAATTTGATGAATAAGAATACTCAAGAAGCTTTAATTATAATTGAAAGAAAAGCTAGAGTTCGGACTTGTAGAAATAAATACGTTCAAGAAGAGCAGGGAGTTCAGAAAAAGCAAGAGGAGCAGGCAGCTCAAAGTTTTACTCTATGTTGGAATTTTCCTATGATCAACGATGATGACGATGAGTATACTATTCAATATAGGGAATATTTAGAGAATTCATCTAATGCAATCACACCCGACTTACCAACCGAGGAACCCGACAACTCTCTAAGTATGGGGGACGAGCATCTTAGCACTATTCCAGAAATGGAATCGGACAAATTAATAGAGTCTAGTGTTGAGACATTGTCCTAATCCCAAGAGAGTCCGAGGTTACTTCCGATAATATGTGGATGTGCCTTTTTGTGATAAAAATCACTTTGATGCCGAGTTAGATCTTATGGAATCTTTGATTAATCAAGAGACTTCGATTGTTTATTCTCTTAAGATTGACTCTCTTCTCGAGGAGTTCGCCGGTAAACTCGCTCCTATTCTACCGGGAATTCATGAAGCTGATTTTGATCCAAAAGAATATATTCATCTCGATGACCAAATGTTTTATGATGATACTTCGAGTGATGACGATTCTTTTGAGGACATCGATTATGTTGAGGCATCACCTCCTGATTCTGAGCTCGTCAGCATAGAAGAGGTGGAGGATGATATTCTTCATGCCAAATTATTGAATATCTATCTTCTTATTGCTAAGATCGAATAGTTAAATGACAACCCCACTCCATCTTCTCTCTCTCATTCTGATAATTCTTTACCCGAATTCGAGACTTTTGGAAATGATACGAAAGAGACGAGGAGTGGCAGTACCACTACTTATGCCGAAAATTCTCTTCCCGAGTATGATTCGTTTCATTTTGAGATTGAGTCCGATCAGGGTGAGTTGTCCAGAGCTGTTATGGAAACTATTGATGAGATCGATGCTTTTCTTGATATCGACGTTTCTACGGATTTGGAGGACGGTTATCATGACTCGGAGGGAGACATTATCTATCTTGAGAGTTTGCTTATAAACAATACTATCCCTAATTTCTCCCCCGAGGTGTTTTTCGATCATGAACAAAAATGCTTAAAGGATGAACCTAACAATTTGATAAGTATGGTCAAAGTTTTCAATCTCGGGATTCCAGAGAAAAATTTTTCTCCAACATATATGAGATTATCCTTTGAGGATCGCCATTATCTTTCTTTCACATATGTTATCCGAATCTTTCTTTCTTATTTCACCTATCCGGTTGAATTTCCTTTTCCTTTCTCCTTCGGGAGTGAGGACACCATTTTTGACCCTGGCATCTTCGCTTATAGTTTCTATTCATTAGAGCCGGTGGCATGCAAGAATCTGATGACAATTTTTCCATCAATCTGTTTCTGCCCCAAGGACAAAGGAATTCGGGGAGAGTCAAGCTAGAGACTCACACAAAAACAAGCGCTTCTCGAGAGGCAACCCGTGTTTCTATCTTTTCTTTTTCTATTTATAAATAAGTGTGATGTAAGGAGGCTCGCCTCTTCCTTTCTCGTGTTTTGTAGTTTTTTGTCCAGGATTGCCCGGATTTTGAAGGCTCTCATGCTCGGTGTTTTCTCCATCATCACTCGATCTTTCAATCCTTCTCATGCTTATATTGGGAATCTGATATCCTAAATCTTATCGACTAACGTTTATCTATTAGCATACTTAATAAACGGCTTTAGATTTGCGTAGAGACCCCTTTATATCAAGATTATGCATTGAAATTAGTATGGGGGTATCAATCTCACATTGAGGACAATGTGTAGTTTTAGTATGGGGGGAATCTATCGATTTGATTATACCTGCAGCCGTTGTTCTCACGTAACCCGTTTTTCCACCAAAAATATGTGATTTATGTGAAAATAGCAAAATTTAAAAAAAATTGTGCATGATAAAGTGAAAAAAAATTTTTGTGCATGATAAAGTGAAAAAAAAGTGATAAATGTTGGAATAAAGTGATGAAATAAGTGTTGTGACACAAATAAAGGTGAGAACGAGAAATAAATTTTGATCCGACCGGTTTTATACCTTAGCTTTTTCCTTAACATATTTAAATCGAGTTTGTTGCTAGTCTTATGTAGGCTTATCCATTATGCCGAACTCGATTTATTAGAATTAAGATTGTTGCCAGTCTATGTGACTTGTTAAAGTGCCGATCTTAATTCGCTAGGCTAAGCATTCGCAAGTCTCTTTCTTAGAGATTTTAAATTGCGAAGAACGAGAAATGATAGAGTCAAGTATAAGTCATGATATTAAACGTGGAATAGTTGGTTTTCTTTCAAGCTCATAAGTATTAATTATGGCTTTTTCTCCCATTAGTTTGTTTCACTTGTATATTAACAATGTTTAATAAATAAGGTTGTCCGGTTCAACTTAATCTTTAGTGACTTTCCACTAACTTGGAAGATGATGCCAATAAAATAGGTACACATCGGGATTCAGAATTTGGCATACTATATTTATCATATGAATAATTACTTTACTTATACCTTAAAGAGCCTTCGGGTATATGGTGTAAGTAGAGTGAATCATGAGATAACTTATGCCTTAAAGAGCCTAAGGGTATATGGCGTAAGTGATTAAATTGTTCATGCCTTAAAGTGCCTAAGGGTATATGGCATGAATGATTGAATCATGATTAATAAATGATATGTTTGTACCTTAAAGAGCCTTAGGGTATATGGTGCAAATTAAATCTCACTTGATTTATGTCTTAAAAAGCCTTAGGGTATATGACGTAAATCAAGTTAAATAAATAAGTAGCTTAATAAAAGCCAAATTTCGGTCACCTCGATGTGGACCTCATCGGTTTTCAAGGATAAGGGTAGAAGCTAATTTTTATCTTTAACCATCCCGCTTTATTTTCGGATTTAATAAATATCAAAATAAGTCTTAAAGAGCCTTCGGGTATATGACAAAAATAAAATATTGAGATACAAAATTAAGAATAAGGGAGGAAAAGTAACACACAATTAGTATTTATGAGTAGTGTTAGTATCATGACTTGTATTTAACAATGATCTTGTTTTTAAGCTTAGTATGGAGAAGTGAAAGTTGAGGACGATGAATTTATTTTTCTTGCTCCATGATCCTAAGTTTTATCAAAGAATAATAAAAGCACAATGTTATGAAGTGTTGAAGTATGGAAATTTATGAAAAAAGCATATATATATATATATATAAAATGTTGAAAATAGAAAAACGGAGCTTTTCAGAACTAATGTTTCTTTAATCCCTTAAGATGAATACTTAGCTACTTTTCGAGGTAATTAATCAAGGGGGATTAAGAATCTTAGTTTTCTAAAAGTGTTATTTATAATATTGCGTGAGGACACGGCAATAGCTTAGTATGGGGGATTTTGGTATGTGCTTAAATACACATACCCTTTACCTATTAAAACGAGCTAAAAAGACCAATAATGACCAATAATACATGAAAAATGCATTGTATTTGTGTGTTTTGTCTATTGTGTCTCGCAGGTAACGGATATTGCAGAAAAGGACATAAACGAAGCAAAAACAACAAAACCGGGCACGAGATTGGAAAGAGCGTGGAAAAGAGCAAAAGACCGAAGCCGAAAGCACATTTATCTTTGAACCCGGCCTAAATTCTTAAAAGCCCATAACCCCGTTAGCCCTTTTAACCTTAAATGTCTAAAAAGGTTTGCATCGTTAGTTCTTAGGGACTAACAATGTTAGTCCTTTACCTTTTCATAAATAGTCCTTAAACCTAAATCTATCCTAACCCCCGTTAACATTTGAAAAACTTATAATCCCAAAACTTTTACCCTAGCCTGGCCTAAACCCATTTTCATAAAGCCCATGTCAACCCCTTATACCCGGTCAAATGTATAACAATACGAGTCAAAATGAGTTACTGTTTATCCTCTTCATTTCTTTCCTTCCAATTTTACCCTGACACACACACCAGGGTAAACCTAACCAATCCCACGCTCTTGTATACTTTTAGAAGCAATTGCTGACACGTCTGACATGATTGGGAGCCACGCTAGCAATCCATGTGACATCCAATCAAGGGATTTTTGATCCAAGGGCTTAGAACACAGGATTGGAGGGCAAGTAATGATCCAAGGGCTAAGGAAAGAAGATTGAAAGCTAAAACTCTCTCCTCACATAACAAACACAGGAGGAGCGTCTTAAGTCCTAGAAGGTTCTGCTCAAGGATATAAAAAAGAGGCCAAGCACACAGTAATTATCTATCTAGGAGTAGGATTAGAATAGGTAAATTAGCTTATTTTTTAGTTTATTTTAATTTTATTATCTTTCAAATTAATTATACTTCCTTTTTATAAGCATTGTAACTCAGCTGTTTAATAAAATTTAAGTTTCATTTCAATTCTTGTTATTTACCTTGCAATTCACTTTTATGTTTTAAATATGCTTCCAAATGATTAAATAAGCTGTCAATAAGCTCGTATCAGTCTCAAATTCTTATAAAAAGTTCAAATAAGCTTGAATAAGCTATTGAACCTCTGGTTTAGTGAATTACACCTTGTCTTGTATAGTAATGAAACTTAAGATTTTGGAAGATAAGCAAGCCTTGGAAGAGCTTATGGTTTTTTAGATTGCTTATTCAATAAGCTGGGTAGGTTAGAGCTTAATAGGGTTTTATTACCCCTATTTTGAGCAAGGGGTTGAGGTACACTTCATTTTCTTTTCTTTATTAGCTTAAATCTGCTCTGCTTATTTATTAGCTTAATTTTGCTTAATTCCTGTTAGTCAATGCTAATTTGTTCTTTACTTCCCTTATGCTATATTTGTTTCTGCTTATCTTACCTTAAATCAGCTTTTCTTAGATTAAAACTGCAAATCCATTACTTAAAGGGGTGTTTGGATCAAGCAATACTAACATAAGTTAGTACTGCTGGATCTCCTTTGTCACTTAAATTATTTTCAATAGATCTAATTTGAGTCTTAGAGTTAGTTTAATCAAGTCTTTAAAGTCTAAAATTTGAATTTTAGGTTCAATAGATCTATGGTTTAAATCTGTGTGTTTTTAGCTTGTCATAGCAGCTTGTTTGGTTAGATCATGTTTAGCAGTAATTATATGTTGTTTTCATGTTTGTTTGAGTCTAATAATGCAATAGAATGAGTTGAGTTTTAGTGAGCAATTTTCCTTTTTGTTTGTGTCCTAATCTGTCAAAACCTTAAGTCTATTTTCAAAAGAATTTTTCCCAATTTTCAAAAGCAAACTTTGGTTAGATTAAAGTTGTTTTAAGGTCTAATTTTGAAAGTTTAAGCTCTTAGCTCATCTAGCTTTATCTGTTTTCAGCTTTTGAGTCTTTGCAGTATCATTTACTAGCTTAAAATTAGGGTTGAACTTTGCAATTTTTGAAGTTACAAAAATCTAAAAGAACTAGAATGTGCTGTTTTTCCTGTCACTTTTTCAAGTCATTTTTCTAGCTAATTTGTAGTTCAAGTTACCTAAAAGTTGTTTTTATGTGTTCATTGGAAGCCAATCTTTATCTATTTTCAGCTTTTTAGTTTTTTCTAAATGCTTATCAGTCTTAATTCTTAGCTTAAAAGTAGTGATTAAGTCCTTTATGCTATTTTTAGAGTCTGTCTTTTTCTTTGCCTTTTAGTCCCTTTTAGCTTTTAGTCTTTGATTATTGTTGATCCTTAGTGCTTATTAGGTGTTAGTTAAGATCTATTTTTAGTTAATCTATCTTCTAGGTTAGCTTATTATAGCTTTTTAAGTCTAAGCAGTTAGGTCATATGTCAAGTTTTAAAAAACCTAATCTGACACTTTTTAGTATGCTTATTTCTAGCTTATTTAGGGTACTTGTTTGCACTCATTAGTTGTTATCAGGTTTAGGGCTTAAGCTGTTTAATGCTTATATAGTTTCTTTAGCTTATTAGGTCAAAAATTTTAATCAAGTTTTAGTTAGATGGTCAAGTTAGCTTTTAAGCTAACTCTCTTTTTCAAATAGTTTTTCTAGCTTATTTTTTCAGCTTTGTCAAAAAATCCTTTTACTAAAATTGCTTATTTTGTTAGTCTTTAGCTTATTTAAAAAGAAAGATTTTAAAAAATGTTTTTCCAAAAAAGAGATGGCCACATGTTTCGAACCTGTGACCTCTCCCTTCATACACTCAACATATTTAACACACCACTCTCAACCAAACGTGCCCTTGGGTCTTTTTCAAACACATCTTGCACAACTTAAATAATATAGTCTCTTTAGTTTTTTTGCTTTTACGAGCTTATCTGCTTATTTTGTGCTTATTCATTAAGCAATTTTTCAAGTTAGTATTTTTCTTAGATTCTACTAAGTCCAAACTACTTTCCATAATTTTTCTAGGATTTTTAGGATTCGTTCTCTATTTTTAATTAATTTTCTAGAGTAAAATCGTTTTTAATTCATAATAAATAAAATAAAAAGCAAAAAATATAATTCTTTTTCTGAAAATTTTATTTTGTCATTTAGGATTTATAAAAATTAGATTTGAAGTTGTAGGGTTTAAATTTGCTTTAGTTGCTTAAATGTCGCGTTTTTAATTCCCATTTACGTTTTTATGCTTACGTGTTTAATTGTCGTTACTTTCTTACTTGTTTTCATGCATTAATTTAATTGTCATTTACATTTAGTAGGATTTAGAAAACCATATCAAAAATCTTTTAAACCATTCGAAACGCGCGATCACGAACTTAGCCGATTCTCAATTCGCACCTCGTCGGGATACGACTCGGGAAGGTTTTGAATTTTACTTTGGATAAAAGTAATCTTCTAGAATCCTCGCGGAATACTTATCTTATACTATTATTGACTAATCCTTATACTATATATTTTACGTATACGTGTTTGGACAAATCATGGAGACTACCATTCCCATTTTCTGCATTGTTGTCCTTCCTAACAACATATTGTATAGGGAATTATACCTTACGATGACGAAGTTGAGAGTCTCACTTCTTGAGAGAGGAACATCGCCTATCGTGATCTCCAAAAGAACTTCTCCAATGGCCCATGACTTTTCCCCTGAAAATCCAACCAACAGGACTTGCGAATTGGATAGAGGGCTTTAATTTCAAGAAACAACGTTCATAGATGACCTCGCATGAGCTACCACTATCCATGTGTACCCAGCCTACCTCCCTTCCTAAGATCTTAGCTTTTATGACAACCGGTGCTGAGGAGTTGCTACCCTTCATTACTGGGGGGAATGTGATTTTCCTTCCTTCGAAGTTGGGGCTTTTAGATATATTGTTCCTTATGCAAGCTTCCTCCTGATTTATCATAAGTATAGGTGCTTCAGTTGGAGTAGTGATTTTTTCTTTCTTCTCTCCCCGTTGGCTGTCAGAGGTTTTTGCCTTTTCCTTCTTGATCCCTTTTACAAGGTAGGAGAGTTGGATTGATTTCACAGCTTCTTTGATCTGGCTCCTTAGTTGTCGGCAATCGTTAGTGTCGTGTCCATGGTCTTCATGAAAGTAGCAGTACTTGGATATGTCTCGTGATCGCCTGCTTCCTAACATACGAGGAGGCTGCTTGAAGCTTCTGGCTACCTTTTCTGTGGCGATAATCTCTCTTAGACTTTTAGATAGGCTGGAGAGCAATCCTTTTTTAGGTCCCCGGTATGGGGAGAACATGTCTTTACTTTTATGTCCCTGTCGTTTACCCAGGAGGATTTCCTTAACCTTTAGAAGTTATCCCTCCGATCATGCGGTGCTTCATTAGTGGCAACTTCTCTTGCTTCAATTCATGTGTAGATCTTTTCCATCAAATCCTTGTAAGTGGATGAAAGGTCTGTGGATAGGTGTTTGACCAAATTTCTTGTTCTCAAACCCTGAACAAAACCAAAAATACGCTGATCTTCATGTAGGCCTAAAATCTGTAAGGTGTCATCTGTATACCTAGCGGTGAAAGCTCTAACACTCTTTCCTTCTCTTTGTTTGATGTTGTGAACTGCCAAGTGCGTTTCTTGTTCTCAAACCATAAACAAAACAAGAAATACGTTGGTCTTCATGTAGGTCTTTGTAGTTGAGAATACTACCTGCTTTTTTACTATTCCACCATATTCGGGCAAAATTCTTGAGGGTATATGTAAACATGTGACAGGCCATAAGCATTAGCCATTTTTGCATACGAATGGCTCCTTTGAAGAGGTGTAAGAAATTATTAGGATCCCCCTTTCCATCATAAGAACCAACATGGGAAGGCATTTTCAGCCATCTAGGAGAGGATAGTCCTCGATCCAGGGAACAAAGGGGGTCACAGATCCTGTTGGATCTGCAAAAAGACATGCAGGGTATGGGTTCAGACATACGAGCATATTTGGCTATACGTACATGGGTTGCATATGGAAGGGGTAGTTATTCGTATGGGTAGCTACAGGATACGCGAACCCATTGTACAGAGGTACGTTACCATTTAGGAAAGTTTGAGGTACGTACCCTCCTTATGGAGGGTATACACAGGTTCCCCCAATGGAGGGATTACCAGTCTGAGCTTGGAAAGGGAAACTTGGGGTTTGTCCATTAATAATACCCGCAGAGGGTTGGGTGTAGGGGTTAGCATGAGTAGGTACAAATCCATTAGGTACATGTGCACTACTAGGTATGAAAGATTGGACATGGTGTGTGAAGAGCGTACCGTTAGGAGGGAGATTCCCTCATATGTTAATTGAGGATTAATGGCTTCCATGGATAGAGGTCAAGGAGGATTGCAGAGGTTGGCCATTTTCGTTCCTTCCCAATTGGGCTGCCAAAAGTAAGGGGAGGTTCATCTCCCGCCTTCCATTTTCCTCAGCTTCAACTTCTGAAGATCTGTTACCCTTGGTATTCCTTCTGGTTCTGCTTCCTTCCCTGTTCTATGAACCCTGGGTGATCTCGTGCGAAGAGGTGGAGTGACTTCCTTGGTTCGTTCAAGCTTGGTTCCATCTCGCGTTCTTTATCGTAGTATTTACTGAAATACTCTAGTTCTATTCGGAGATCTTCATTGCGTATCTGCCTTCGTCTATCTCTTAAGAGAGATTTGAGGATTTCATAGTTGGCTTCTACGAAAGCGGGACTAATCATAGGGGTAGGATCAGTCAAAGTGGAAGCACGATAAGCAAATGCCGTATTTCTAGGGGTAGTGGCGGCAAACACAGTAGTAGTCACAGGTGGTCTTTCATTGGTATTGACGTTGGGTAAATGGGGTGGTATCAAGAAACCCGGTGGTGGCCTCATTTCTCTTTTGTTAGTCATGTCGGAAAAGTAGGTGAAGTGGTTTGGAGGTTATTTGACTTGGTTTAGACGGGACTAATTGTTGCAGGTCCCACGGATGGCGCCACTGATTGTGCAAATATGGGCATGATCAGGCTTTGATAGCATCGAAGAGTTATTAGGATGCTCGAGGGATTACCAAGTCTTGGATAACCTGTGACAACACAAATAGAAACACTACATTAAGTAAAGTGCAGGGGGTGTCCCTGCGAATCACCTCCGGCGTGAGAGTAAGTATGTGCTTTTGTTATCTCAAATACTTAACCTATATCACAACTAGAATAAGCAACCAATAAGCTCATATGAGCCGAATAAGCAAAGAAAGAAAAGAGAGAAAATAGAAAGAATAATAGAGAGAGAACATAGAGAGGGAAATAAAGAATATTAGATTGAAAAGAGAGTTTGGAGGGTTACACATATAAGAAATGATAACCAACACCCTCTCCATGTGTGGAGAGGGTCCTATTTATACCTTAAGCCAACATGTATGGCGTGGGCTTTCACTAATGGGTGGCTTATCTTGGGCTTTGAGCCCGAAATATGGACAATATTAGCTTAAAGTCCAAGCCCGTTAATCCCGACTAGCTTATTACATAACAACACTAATTACGACTAAGACGACCGGTAACATTCTTGTTCAACTTATATAAAAATAAGGCTAACACTCTCCCCCAATGTTGAGGTCTTCTTTGATCTCCCCAATGTTGACATTCTTGATGGAGGTTATCTTGATTTAACTTTATCTTCCCCAATGTTGAAGATATGATGTTTGAACTTTGTCTTTTTTGGTCTTATCTTTGTCTTTTCTTGTTTGTAATGGCTTTGTTCATTCATGCTTTAGATGACCGATGACATTCTTTCGGTGTCATTTATGTGATTATGATCTTGAGCCTTCATCTTTTAACTTTGAGTTCTTGAGATCTTTAATCTTGCATCATCTCCTTGACTTGAATCATCTTGATTTGACTTTCTTGATCAACTTATGCTCTTGACTGATATACTCATACTTATTGCATTTTTTAGGAACATAAGGCTAACAATCTCTGTTGGAAACACAAAAAGTGTCGGTCACTTCCAAGTTATAACAGGTCTTAGCTAGTAGATTATGTCATGTTAAGTATAGAAGCTAATCCGGCCCAAGGCCCATGGGAAGCCCATCATAGCCCATGGGTGCCCATGGGCCGGCCATCATGTAACTATATAAGCCTTCTTCTAGCCTTGGAGAGGGGTTGGTTGTTTTCATTTTTCCATTTTCCACATAGTAATAACACTTCATCCATTCCATATACTTTCTCTCACTAAACATCACAACCCACATCTTTCTCTCTTGTTCTTGGTAGATCATTAGATTACATGTTTCTTCAATTGGTATCAAGAGCCATGGAGTGGTGTGTTTAGTTTTTCTGTTTGTCTTGTGATTTGCGTTCAAAATCTTTATAAAGAACAAAAATTTTGATTCAAAATTTTTTGGCGTAAAAACCTTTAAGTTTTCATTTTTATTGTTCCTATAGGGTTAGTAACACTAGTTGTACAAGAATTTTTACTAAAAACCATTCAAAAATGTGTCTTTTTGAGTTTTGAAAATTTGAGTTTCGTAGTAGTTGGAACCGAACGAGTACAACCAAACAAGAATAGCCGATCTAGTATTTCTTTGACAACCGAACGAGTTGTCTATTTCAAGAACCAAACTAGCTAAGTTAGAGTGGGAACCGAACTAGTTTGTTGTCTGTTGGAACCGAACTAGTTAACCGAACAAGCAGAGCCGAACTAGCGTAGTTGTCTGTTAAAACTGAACTAGTTAACCGAACGAGTTAACCGAACAAGCAGAGCCGAACTAGCTTAGTTGTTTGACAACCGAACTAGATAACCGAACAAGCAGAACCGAACTAGCTAAGTTATAGTAGGAACCGAACGAGTTTGTTTAGTTGGAACCGAACGAGTTTGTCTAGTTGGAACCGAACGAGTTTGTCTAGTTGGAACCGAACGAGTTTGTGTAGTAGGAACCGAACGAATTTGTTTAGTTGGAACCAAACGAGTTTGTCTAGTTGGAACCAAACGAGTTTGTTTAGTTGGAACCGAACGAGTTTGTCTAGTTAGAACCGAACGAGTTTGTGTAGTTGGAACCGAACGAGTTTGTTTAGTTGGAACCGAACGAGTTGTGG